>VXBA01004963.1:49472-213126 GCA_013399895.1 Serilophus lunatus
CCCCCAACACCCTCCCTCCAGTGGACCCAGCACCCCCCTCCCTCTCCTAAACCTCCACATTATCCTATGCTATTTGGTTCTTTAAGCTCAAATATTACACAAGATCTATGTTATGCCAGTTCTCAGCAGGATTGTTAGCACGGGTACATGCTTCAAATCCTCATTTAGGGTCATAGTACTGTAGGAAAATTCAGTTTGGAAGAGACCTCAGGACACTTTTAACCCAACCTTCAGCTCTCAGCTGATACAATTCTGATGTCAAAGCAAGGTTGCTTAAGGCTGGCTATGTCTCACCATCTCATGAAAGTCTCCAAGGATGGATCTTGGAGGCTGCTCTCCAGGCAGCCCATTTTGTTACTTTACTGTCTTCATGGTAAAAAAGCTTTTTCTTATCTCCTCTCTTTATCAGTCTAGACCTTTTTTTCTTATATTCTAATCAGTGAGCTGCTGTGAAGAACCTCACTCTATCTTCCTAATTGCCGCCCCATAGGTGCACTGGAGGCTGCTGGTAGGGCTGCTGAATTTACATAGTCACCACACTGGACAAGTTGAGCTTCTTCAGTCATTTTGCATGGGGCAAGTGCTCCAGAAGCTTAATGCCTTTCCAGCACTGTGGGGTCTAAAACTACACACACCACTCAAAATGGCTGAAATATTTTTAAGTGGTTACATAACTCTTGGGATTAAGAAATTATGAACAAAATACAACAGTAGAATTTCTCTCTCATTCTTTCACTCATGTGGTGCTCTAAGCAACACATAATCTATGCATATAATTTAAGGACCAGTAAAAATTTCTTCTTTATTATTGATAGCTGGTTTGAACTAATGTGGAAAAAAGAAGGTCTGGAATCCATCCATCCTTCTTCTGTGAGAAGATGGCACAAGAATGCAAATTTAAGATGAAAACTAAAAGGATAGCTCAGAGAGACTTATCACAGGTCTACCAAGGCAAGAACTACGTTGGCACCCGACCAGTACCTGGTGTACTGCCATTAGTTGTAGTTTATTATGCCCCTCCTTCAGTGATAAACTAATGAAATAAAGGCACATCAATTAATTCTATCTGTGGCTCTTGTTCATTCATCTACATGTCCTTTTCAACTCTTTCTTAGGATATGTGTTTAGATTTAGTGTTAGCAAACACTGAAGCCAAAGACGTTAAGCATGAATGTTACACATGTAAACAACAAAAAAATGAACAGGTAAAATAACAGTACAGGACTGAATGTGCTAACGTCAAAATATTGACAGGATGTCAGATGAAGTAAATATGGAAATAATATGACTATATGAAAAAAAATGCATAGCTATTATTTTTTTAAATTTGGAGGTTTTGTGTTTTTTGGGGTTTTTTTGATTCTTACACTGTCAGGTCATGTAGTGCTATTCTCAGAAGGAAATTAATGTAATCTTGGTTGGATTCCTGTGTGAGGTGATTTTGTAACACAATTTTCCTAAATGTTTGAGTGCTTTAATTGGTCAGTATCTACCCAAACTCCAAGAATATACATTTGTCAGAGGCAATGACAAAATACAGTTTCTTTCCCTGACTGCAGAACATGATGCACAGTGGTGTTTTGCTATGTAACTAGGACTCCTGGGCATCATGACATTGTAAATTATACACCACAATAGAAAGAGCTTTAATGGTACATATTGTATCATCTTAGTTAAGAGAATATGAATTGAAATAGCTTTTAATTTTACAACTACAGTCTTTGTTGACATGATCTCTCTTGTACAAATCATTTAGTTATGCAATGTTTCAGTTAACTTGTTTCTTTTCTTTTTTTTCCCCTCTCAAAACCTCAAGAAAGTATCCTCTTCCCAAGATTGTTTGAAAACTTGTTTTCTCTTTTCAGCATGTATTTATGTGAAACATTTTTCCATCATACTTATGCAGGGGTTATATCTGAAGTGAATGATGTCAGCATATTCCTGGAGATTAGTACAACCTTCAAATTCAAGCAAGCGCAGATGCTTAGCCCCAAGTTCCTTCCAGGTTTTGCATTAGTAAAATAAATTGTACAGGAAAAAGTACTGTGGAATAAGGAGTAGAGGAAGGTCTTCAGTGTCAGAGAAATGTTAATATATGGGCAAATGGTCAAAAAATGGATTATATTACAGAAGCAAAAAAGTTGTTTTTCTGTTACAAACACAAGAAGGTTAGGAAAATAAATGCATCTGCTTTTAGAGTCTTGGAACCTATGTGCTAAGATTAAATTGTTTCTCTTTTTCGAGTTTGTCTTGAAATGCTGGTTGAACATGAAAATCTTTTGTCCTATATGAAGATGTTACCAAATGTTCTCTAGAGAAAAAGTGACACGACATGGAAAAAAAAATGAGTAATAAGTCAATTCTTTCATCTTGGCTGATGTTATTTGAATAGGCTCCTACCTCAACTAAGTGTTCATTTTGAATATGAGACTTGGATAAATCATTTCAACAACATGAAGTTATAAATATCATGTTTCCTTTCATATTTTATGTTAAAAGTACAGATTTCCTTTGCTTCTCAGAAAATTCATAAAATAATCATGGATGTTTCATTATTAAGTAAATCTTATTTGAGAGTTAAATGTGAATATTTCTTCCCCACGGGTTTAAGTGAAAGTAAAACCTATGTCCCATTTATAAATCAGGTGTTTTTAAGTTCTTTGAGATACCTTATAATTTGTAAAAAATTGGAGGAGCCAGTGATTTTTGTTTCATTCCAATTGGAATGCCTAGTGACCATCTGCCAATTGAATTCCATCCAGCACTCCTGCAGTAATAAAATAATCAATAGCAGTAGAAGTAATAGCTGAGTATCAAATTGAATAATGGCTTGTATTCTAAACTGATGACATCAGTATTCAATAATTCTTGAGTCTTTCAACTCAGAGTGAAGTCTCGAAATATCTACTTTTGGCCAATATGAACTGGGCTTTTTTTCAGAATTTTTTTTTTAACTGTTTGACTTTGCCTATATTTTTTCTAAATTCTTTTCTAAAGTTTGAAGGAGTTTTCAAGCGTGCAAAAATTGAGAAAGGACATTCTTGATAGTAAACAATTACCATGACATTTTTTTATAATCCTTCTACAGCCAAAACAGCTGGGGGATGAAAGTTTACATTTGGCAGGAAAACAGCACTAAGGAGAAGTGCTTCTGAGTGTTCTGGAGAAAATTTGGTTGGATGTGATTTAGTTATAGGCTTTTGAAACTCCATGTACTGAGCATGCAACACTAGTTGCTCATTAAGTTTCACAGGTGCATTCTTCAATGTTATGGAAGTAGAAGTTTCACCTAAGAACATATTTATTTTACAGAATCTCACAGAAAACCTCTCAGCTCTCTGCAGTGGAATATTCTCCAGACATATAGGTTCAGAGAGATATAGAGTAACTTTTCTCCATAATGAAAATATCTATAGGCCAAAATACTGCTGCTAATTCATCTTATGATTTCAAGTAGACTTTAAAACCTTGCTTTTGTGCCTATTACTCTCACAATGATGTGCTTCACTTCTGTCCTTTATTTGGGGTTTCTGTCCTCTAAAAAGCCACAGTTTTCAGCCATGAGGTCTATGCTTCAAAATATTTTTGTTGCAATATTTTTGCATTTTCAGGCTTATAACATTCTCTGAATCCTGAAGTGTTCTCTTACATAAAACAGATTGCTTGAAGGCACACAGATGACTTCAAATATTTCTGCACTTCACAGTGAATTGCTCATTCACCTGAGTGTTTAACTATGTCAGTGTCTTCAACATTATCATATTTAATTGCATGGTTCAACAAGATAATATGGCAGTGCACACACAATTCAATGCATTATTGGCTCACAATAAATAAGGCAACTCTCAAATAAAACACTGGGGATTTAGCAAAAAGAAATGATGTATAATTGAGAGAGACATGAATGCATTGATGGTTTGCTAAAGGCTGATAACTTATCAATTCTTACAAATTTGAAAATCTGTAAATTTATAACAAATAGGACCATTAAAGACCATGCATTTAAACACCATCATTAAGTCAGACAACTGCAGTCTCCACTAGTGGTGATCCATTTAACACCCTGAGTTGTGTGTGGAGAACATTTAAACTTATTTGTTTTTTCCCTACAGGTCCAAAATTTCATATTTTAAAGCCATTGGTCTCACTCCTTAGTGGTCATTCCTGAAGGCGTTATTAAATTATTGACAGAGCATGTCCAGACTATGATACAATGTCCAAAAATGTAAACATCAGATGCCAGAACATCTCGTGATCTGCTATGGCTCTAAGACAATGTTAGAAGTCACCCGTGAATAGCATGTAACCATTATTTCTTTTGTCTATTGCCTATATTAACCTAAACAGTCCATGGAATATAAAAGTAAGATGAATTTGCAATAAAGGAGAGACTCCATTTCGGGAGTTCATTCACCCACTGTACAGTCTTGTATATAGCCTTTCTTTCCCGGATCCTCTGAAGCAGCATGTGACACAAAGCCCTATCCTTTTTGTAGTGGTTGTGATTCCAAAGGATCCTATCCAACGCTGCCAAATTGATAGCCCTGATTTAAAGGGAAAAAGAACCAGCTGCTACAGGGGATGCTGGTGTCAGCAATGCAGCTGTCTTCTGTTCTTCACTAGCAATCTGCATAGTCACTGCTTGCCCTGATGTACGACCAACGTTGAAACAAAACAAAAAAAAGCAATGCTAACAAATAATGCTAGCAGAAACAATTCCTCATCACTTCAAGAAATTTTCAGAGAAACAGGCTATTGACATTACTCATTGATATTGCTAGATCTGTAGAAGTATAAAAAATAAAGTATAGTCTGTCATAACCTTTAGGCTTATATAATTTTAGTTTAGATTGTACGAATCCAGGGTCTTTAACTTAGATGAGCAGTAAAACTGTATCCAGGTATTTAAGAAATTATTCCCTTTTGCATCCCTCTTACTGCCCAAATGGAGCATGTTCATTCTCATTTACAACAAAAAAAAAAAATTAAAAAAAAGGGAAGAGGAATCAGAAATGCTGTTTTTTGTCCTTGATGTAGAGTTTTGGGTATCTCATTCTTCTTACATCCACTATTCAAACTCCCTAGAAACATTATTGCTGCCATGATGAACCAGGATTTTTTTCTTCAGTAGATTGCTGAAATGAGCAAATAACATCTACATCAGATATATTATCAGAGTGGTTGAGATATGGAGGTAGAAAGCATTAATAAAGTCTCCATAAAGATACTGCAATGATATCCCATGATTTAAGTCCCAGGTTCGTGTATTTGAATTTCTGGCACAAAAAGATTGTTTGTTTTTTTTTTTCCTGAAAAATAGGGGGTTTTAAAGACTTATTTTATCTCAAAGGAGAACTGATTTAAAATTCACAATAAGAGCTAAAAATATGTACTGTAATAAAACTCTGCATATGCCTGCAAAAGCTCAAGGTTGCAGCCACAGGTAAGTGCACAGTAAAGTTCACGCCATACTTTATCCTCTATAAAATATTCATTTTATATCACTGTTTTTTGAATAGAAGGCATTTTTCAAATATAATTTATTGCATATACAGACTAGAATAAGACATGCTAGAAGATGGCAGACTGTTAATGGGCTTCTTAGCCCATCAAAGGCTCAACAATGAAATATATGTTAGTTATGTAACATCCGATAGTGATGGGCTCTAGGCTTGCTGAGCTGTTCTCTGCACACTTCGAGTGTCACATATAAATAAGTCTACTGCAGACGTGAGAGTTTATTTATATACTGTGCCATGTTACCTATGTCAGATATGCTGTGAAGTGTAAGTATGTTCACAGATTAATATTTCAGCTCTTAAGACTTGTTGGAACATTTCAAATTAAACTGTTTCTGAGTACTTATCAGCAAACTTTATTGATCTCTACAAAATATTTTCTGATGTTTAGATTCACCTTTTACATTTTATAGTAATGGACAAATTCCTTCAAAAAGTATATTTAACACAGTCACATCCAGCGCCTTGCTACTGAAGTTCAGCCTAATTCCATTTTGTTTCATAGGTCAGAATGTTGAATTGACTTATCTTTTCAGGTTTGACAACAGAGTCTCATCTCTGCTTTAATAGGTTCATTTTGTGGACTGCATCTGAAACTATCAGAGAAAGATTTTTGAGACTTCTTTTTTCCTTTTTTTTTTTTTTCCTTTTTTACCCAAGAAAAAAGAAGTAATTGTTGCATTGCTATATTCTGGGTTAATCTCCACATTTTTACAATTCTGGAGTCGGTTATTTTTTACTTTTTACGTTTTCTTTCAACAGAAAACATTGGAAGGAAATTTCTAATTAACAAAGAAACAAGATCTTGAAATACCTTTTCAAGAGGATAAGACAAAAACTAGCCACCTTTAAAAAAGATTCATACTCATCCTAAATTAAAGTGTTATTATTGTAATAAAAGAAGATAAGATACACTGACATAAGAACTTCTAATGTCTTCTAGCTGTGGAGCATCTAATAGTCATGTATTAAGATTTCTATCATGCTCAAAATTCAATTACAAAACTTGTATATTTATGATGCAGTTTTTCTAAAACAGTTACCTTTAGCACTTAAGTGCTCTATTGGTTATCTTTCTGTAAACATGAAAATTGTTTTCCTCTTTTCTATCATTTTCATCTATTCTTATCTTTAACTGTTTAAATAAGAAATTTCATACATATTTGAACTGTGTGTAGTTATGGATTCTGTATTAGTTAGAAAAAGGATTCACAATTTTCCAGTAATAGATAGAAAAAGATGTAGTACTCTGTCCCAATAAAGTTAAATCCTGATACAAAGGCTTTCTTCTGCTTTTCTACCTGACTTATTTTATTATCAGTCGTTGTATCATCACTCAGAATATTCAAAAATTTAGCAGTGAGAATTTAGTTCAGTGGATTGGACTATCATGAACTATCAGATAGATACCTGATGAAAATATGTTATAGTCATATGTTTTCACTTATAAATGTCTCAGTTTTTCATTCATTTAATATAAGTAGTCTGGGACATCTAGGAGGCGATTTGTAGATATCATGTAAACCAATAAAATACTTCATATTATGTCATAGTGTTCACTATCTCTTTATCAGTGGTTTTGAAATAATCCTTTACTTTAAGGTCTTGAAAATAGATTAAAAACCTTTAGCAGGGGGAGGGAGGGGTGGCGGGTGGCATGTGACAAGCAGAGTTTTAGCTTAGAACATGGACTGATGAGGTTTATTTAATTCTTTAGCAGCTATGGTCCTTCTGAATTGATAACTGAGATGTGAAAGAAAAATGCCATATGTGCTAGCAGTGTTCTGTCTGTTTTTTTCCCCTGCCCTGGTTATGTCTGAAACATGTCTGGGTCTGTAGCTGAGATCAGAAAGGTGGGAACACTTTATGTGTGTTCATATAGAGATGTTCCAGGCAGTCCTCACACTGTGGTTCATTCAAGAAATTAAATAAAAGTAGGTGAGTGAAAGAAGAGGGGGGAACAGAATCGACAGCATATTCTAGGGTTACATGTGATTGATCATGGCTTTTGGTATCCACTGGGCATTTGTCATGTTTTGTAGTAAATAAATAATTAAATAAACAAGGTACTATCTATCAAACTGAAATTTGGCAGAAGGTAGTTAGTCTGGATCAATTAATGTCAGGAAACAAAAATCATGTAGTAATGGCATACCTTTTAAAACAACATTTAGCATGTGTGTCTTCAGCTTTGAAACAAGTCAAGAATTCCTGAGATTAAACAGATCTGATACTGCCTTAATCGAATTTATTTTATTTTTAATATACTTTATTGGTGACAGGTTCCCCTCTACTTAGTTTGTACTGGTTTTGTCTCTCAAACATGACTTGCAAACTAGCTGCTCTGAACTTCAGCCCAGAGCTCTAGTTAGCACTGTAACTACAGTTGCTTAAGTCACTTATTTAAACATGTTATATAACAAGTTTATTCTTGGCAAGTGAGGAAGAGACATTTAAAGAGGTGAATGAAGTTGTCAAAATAGGTCAAAGTCAGTAATTTCAGAATTATTTTTTCTCTGTTACTGAATTGGGCACAGGCACCAGTCCTGGGTAAAAAGTAATTCTAGACTGCCTTGTGTTCCAATATCAATATAAGGAAAAGTACGCAAGGGAACCTACAGTCTGAATCTTTAGACCATGTTTCTGCTGGTGCAATATCATGGAATCAGGTGGTGTGAAGACAACAGGTCTTGACTCAAAGCAGTATATATAATCTACATTTTCCGTATGCCTAAATAATATGTGGACAGAAAAAAAAATACATACACACACTATCATATTTACTTTAATAAGTGAAATAAAGTCAAATAAAATACATAGAGTATATGTTATTGTAGCATGACGGATAGAGTCACAAATAGAGAGATAAGCTCTTGATAGTTTCCTGGAAGATCCCAGCACTGGGGAGACATCCCCCAGAAATTGATAAGTCTTGGTGTGAAACAGCATTCACTGAAGAACGGGCTAAGATGGAAATCTCACAGCCTTTCTTCCCAAGACATCCTGGAGGCATGAAAGCAGACATGATCCTTGGGCCTTTGCCTCTGTCACCCAAAAGGTTTGTTTATTTGCCTGACTGTCACTCAAACTTGTCTAGGAGGAAGAAAGATATAAGAGATTGGAACCTAGAGAAAAACTGGGGAGAAGTTCCATCCATATTCTCGGAGGTAACTGACAAATGCCTCTCTCCCTCCACTCCACTTGGAATACCTCATAGTGATAATTAACTACTTTTGCTTTTTTTCCTTTTTATATTTTATATATTTTGTATAACTTTATATTTTATATTTAATATTATGCTTTGCTCTAGAGTGGATATATTGCTGTTAAGTTTTGTTTTATGGTTAAGTAGGTTTCACTATCTAGTGTATTTTACTGTTAAGTTTGTTGTGCAGTTAAGGTTATTTTGCTGTTAAGTTCTAAGGTTTTGGGTATTTTGCTCTAGTGCAGATATTTCCTGCTAGTAAAATATTTTTAGTTACCTTGCTCCAGTATTGTTTTGTTATTAAGTTTCTTTGTGGCCGTTTGCTAGTAGATTGCCCGTACATAATCACATTATATTTTTCTAATTAAAACTTCATCAAAGATATATCAAATCGAATTGTCATGATCTAGTAATAATAAACTTTTTATTTTATGAACTTATCAGAGGTAGTCTGTGGTACTGCAGTACTGATAGTCCTCAATGGTGAAATTACACCTGGGAAGGTTTGTTGAAGGCCCTTGCTCTGTCTTTCTATTTAAGCAAAATCTCTAAAAAAATCCCGTTCAAATTCAGCAAATCTGTTAGCGAAGGGTCTCAATTAAGGAAACTGCTAATAGACTGGTTTGGACATCCTTCTGGGAAGTGGGACACTGAATAACATCCAAAAATATATTAATACTCACAGGACAGATTCCTCTTTTTTTTTCTGTTCCCCTTCACATGACTTATAAATTTTTAAGACTAAAAATATTTCAAGGTTTATATTAACATACTCATCCTGTTGGGACTACTGGAAGACAGAATTTGAAGCAAAGAGTGCATGCTGAGATTTGGATTTGTGGAAGAAATCCTTGATCAACCATAGAAAATATACACTATTAAGAATTCTGTCATGATGTATTAACAACGTGTGGACATCTCCCTTTGATCAGCAGCCTGAGTGCAAATCACCCTCATACCAAGTTTTTAAGCAATGCAAGTTTATGTTTCCTGTCTCTAAAAGAATGAATTTCAGTCACTAAGTATTAAATGTAAGACTAAAACTAACTTTTGTGGCTACACTGCAATAGAAAAGCTATTTATGTTATTTCACACCTCTACAGGAGACAGTGACAAGCCTGAAGTTAAGGAAAGAGCTCAGCACTTGTACAAAAGGAAGGAGTTTCCCATCTAAAATGCCTGGCTCTTTAAGATGTGGCTTGCTTTTGAATGTCATCACTTGAATGTTGTTTCCTCTCTTGCTGCAGTATGTCAAAGTGATGTCATGCAGAACCATTTCCGTTCTTGAAAAATGTCCTCCCTGTAGCATTTTTTCCCTTCCAAATGACATGTACTCTTAACAACTCACAGCAATATTTGTCTACTTGAGACTAAGATTATTTCCTAGGTAATGAAGGTTTTCTGCGTGCTTACCAGTTTCAAATCAGGCTGTCCTAGAACCAGAAAAAAAAAATAAATTTGAGCTTAAGACAAAGAAGGCCAAATCAGAGGAAAATCATTGAAGCTTGATTAAGTATTTGATACTTCCAAAACTTCACGTTGCCTGGGGTACTTTGCGTGGCTTTTTTATTGGTGTCCCTTCTCCCAATCTATGTCTTTGTATTTTTGTTTTTCTCCATTATGGATGCCATTCTTTATAATATATTATCTAACAAATGAACAAAGCAGCTGCTACAGTTAGTGGATTTTTCTTTATCTGGTAATCAATGGTGTAAGTTATATAGATACTCCAAAAATAGTTACAGTATGTTAGCTGGAGCATTGCAGACACATGCACATAAATGTAGAGAGAGATCCACACATACCTGTCAGACATTCAGAAAACTGAGTAAAGCAGAGTTATTGTTGCGCATCTCATACTGGGCTCCTTTATCTGCATCATAGAGGCTCAAGAGATATGCCCGAAGATGCTCAGAAACTCAGGCTCCTTTTGCATTTTCAGATTTGATGAATTTGCTCTTTTATTCTCCTGAATTCCTTGGAAAACTGAAGCATTAATGTCATTCAAGCTTTGTACATCTGAACAAATATTTTTCCCACAGGAAGGTTAGGAATTGACCTATGAGGTCAATGGAAAATGGAAATTTCCTAAACATGTTTGTCAAAAGCAGCTGTTGAAAGATAATTTAATTTAAAAAAATAATCAGGTAGTGCTACTTACCCACCTAAATTTGGGACAGTCTGTCATAATTGCCCTTGAGGACCAATTCAGGTAAAAAAGAGATATTTTTTAAGAAATTATGTTTTTCAGAAATTACTATTCTTTTGCTCTCATATGCAGATATTTCACTTTTATCATGTTGTTCAACTGACTGTCTTCAGCTTGTGATATGTCAAAGTACACAAATGTATTGCTTGCTCTTTAAGATTCTCTGAGTGGGCTTTATCTCATATAGTTTCAGTCATCCCAAAGCTGATATCTGCTTCCATCAAAGTTCAGAGAGGATGGCACTCTAACCAAAAACATATGGCTACACCCTACAATCCAGCCTACATTGTGTATAGCTGAAGTAAGGAGTGCTGAATCTGTAACTCCACGTTCTGCAAACAGGACTGTAATATGGAGGTTTGGATATAATTCAATTTTTTTACCCTAGAAGAATGTAGAAGCAAAAAAACCCTATTCATCAGGTTTCCTAACCATGGAGATTATATATTTCATTTCCAGGTTTTAGATTGTTCCCTCTGACACCCGTATACTCCTCAGAAGTCTCAGGTTTCACAAAAAATTAGCTTTTATACCAAAATGTGATTTTGTTGTCTATATTAATCATGTTACAAAGTCATTTTATTACTGTTCCAGGATCATTTCCAGCCTATAGACATTACTTCTCCTGGGGATGCCAAGACACTCATACGTTTGTCTTTTATTTCTCACCTGGGTTATTGTAATTCATTACTTGCTGGTTCACTTGTCACTTTTTGTTTTTGTTGCTTACAGCTGGTGCAAAATTTGGCGGCTTGATTGCTTATGAGATTTCTAATTATATTACTGCAATAATGAAATAGTTTTACTAGTCTCTTATGAAAGAGCAGATTGCTTTTAAAACCCTAACTAATAAATATATGTAAAAGGCCATTTATTGCTTGAGCCATTCTAAAGTGACTGTTTCCATTATTCTGATTGTCTTTCAAATTATGAGAGTTTCAACTATTCTTTTGTTATTGTTCTATATATTTGCAACACATATAACTTAAATTTCAGAGAGTCTTTATTAGATAAGTATTACTTTCTCAATTTTTATAACTTATTTCTTCCTACTCCTGGTGCTTTATTCTAAAGCGTATCTGATACCAAGAAAAGATATATGTTCATACTTTCAACTGATATTAAACAGTGAAACATTGCTTTGATTGAGTACCAGAACCTTTTCAACTAAGTTGGCAGAGGTAGTTATGCATTGTATAGCCTATGACATGTTCAGAAAGGAATCTCTAACAGAACAAGGCTAAAATAGAACAGTACTGAAAACCTGAAGGAAAAAAAACCACCAAACCAAAACAGGAACAACAACAACAACAAACACCCACACTCACAAAAAAAAACAAACCAAAAAACCAAGGCATTTTAAACAAAATTAAATCACATATGATTAGCATTTAAGATTATTTTCCCTGAGTTTTCAGATTGATTTGAACTAAAACTTACAGTAAAGGGCAGACTAAAGTTACCAAAAATACTCAAACAAGTAACACAATTCCTAGGTTCATTTACAAATGAAACCTTGAAGAAACATGCATGCAAGCACAGTGGCAATGTTTTATTTCATTTGCTTACTAAAAGCTCCCTGCAATATTTAACTAGTCAGTAATTAATAAGCTCAGCTGTACTACATCACAAGTCATGTAGATTGCAGAGGATGCATCAAATTAATATAATCATGCTGGTATGCATTCAAGGTAATGTTCTGTTTTAAATAATGTGTGAATTTATGCTTACCATATCCTTTTGCACAGAAATTTTGAAAGGATGATGAGAAGGTTGGAATAACTATCACACAAAACAAACTAGGACTCTGACATTTAGAAAAAAAATAATAAAAAGAAGAAAATGTAAAAGAAGGCAAAGAAGATGATGACAAAATCTTGTAAAAATAGTTAAAGAAACTGAGAAGGTGAGTGAGGCACAGTCATTCAGCAACAAAATTGTTCACATTAGGTATAACATGAAGAAAAGGAAAATGTTTTCCAGAAAGCACAGGCAAATTAAAGAAACTACTGCCGCAATGTATATTGGAGGCCACCAGTCCAAGTGATTTTCAACAGTCATCTCTGGAGGACAGCTTCTTTGGTACTTCTTGAGCACAGGCATCCCACTTCAACCCTTAGTTAGTTTCTAACTAACAAATACCAAATATAGAATTATTGTGGTAGTATCCTATTTCCAGCACTTTCCCAAGACATTATATGCTAGACAGTACACACTTGTTCTAACTTATAACCAGTTACTGTTCATAAACACAAACAGGAACTCACTACTATATCCAGAAGTATCAAGTTGCAAAGATGATTGTGACTAAGTCAGTGAGATAAAGCAAAAGTATTACAGCTGTGTCCTCCATTACACGTAGAAATCAGGGTGCCAAATTTACATGAAATGTCACCAGAATCAGAAGAGGTCAGACAGAGATGAGTGCTCCCGCAGTAAATAACAATTGTTGTGTTTTCTCTCTTGTCAAACCTAGCTGCCTAATCCTTATTACATATTACAATTACTTGTGAGATGGAATACAAACTTCATGCATTATATTTATTTCACTTCATTTGCATGTTAAATACATAACATTTGCATTTCTACTAAAGCAATGACACAAACTTGTAACGCAAAAGATATACTTTGATTGGAACTTGTAATTATAAAACGTAGCAGAAGTAAGACAAATTCCCAGCATATCGGGGAATTTTGTACAAGGAGGCCAGTGCTGCTTCACTGAATCATTTCTAAAAAGCACTGTGGAGGAGTAAAAATGAAGAGAGAACTGATCCACCAGCCAAGTGAGACAGAATATAGAAAGAGCGTTTTAGAAGAAATAGAAAGCATCACAAAAACCAAGCCTCACTGAAAAAACCATCTCAGAAGAGCTCCAACTTTGGATGCTCACCTACCTGAAAGGAATTGGACATTTAATCTCTAATTAGTATTGACATATAAGAAATCAATGCAGTTTTGAAATGTAATTACCGAGCAATTTACATGAAGAAACCTTTCAGTATAGGAAATCTATCACTCAGATAACATTCTTGTGTGCATGAACATTTAAGCATTCTCAATTTGAAACTATGTTTTAAAATGAATTGTGGCATTGAAAAATATTTTCTTTAAAAATATGTTTTATAATTAGATCACATTCCTTCCTGTGAAAGTAAGATATGAAGGGGAGAGCAGTTTATTCCTTCAAGATTTTTTCCTCAGTCCCCTGAACAAGAGATTTCTACTCTTTTCCTAGAACACTATTATGTTTTGGCTTAAAGAGAGTATTGCTATGAAATTTCAGCCATATAAATTGCTCTGTGCTGTCATTTCACTGGTTGTTGCATTTGCTGCAACAATGTTTAAAACCTTCTGGAGAACACCATTTTCCAGAATAAGCTCCTCTGTCACTGAATATGTGCCTCTGTAGTTATGCACCACCTCATCACAAAGTGTAAAAGCCGAAGTTCTAACATGACTTACATACCAATAAAAATATTTGCTAGTAACCAAGGATGTGATGCTCCTTGGCAGATGCCTTTTCAGTGCCTCTATGCAGGCAGAAGAGGCCAGAAAACTTGGCAGTATTTTAACTTGCATGTTTTATGTACTTCAGTAAGAAATTGCAATGCCTATTGCTCCTATAATTCATTCCATCAAAAATATTTATGTCAGCCATACAAAATTATAACAATACAGCTCTCCTGGAAGAAATCCAAGCCTATATATTTCAACTGTCACTAGAAAAGTCACTAGAAGGTCCAAAATGACAAAATGCAAGACAACAGGTCAGAGAACATATGGCAAAGATGATTAGGATATATGTGGCACTATAATGAAGACTGAATAATGAAGGAGATATAATAGTTTGGGTTTTGTTGTTTTTCACTTTGTTAGGTTTTCTTTGCAGTTCCAAAACTATAATTTTGTTCTGTCAATCCAATTTATCTTAAAATACTATAGTTAGAATTTTGCTTTTGCAATGTGAAAATGCAGAGAGAAATTGTTGTGCGACCTATCTGAGAATTTACACTTTGTACTTTCTAGCCAGGAACTTATAAATATGCAACAGCTATAAATAACCAATTCTTGATGTAGCTAAATAAAATTTTTAAAAAGTCAACAGAGACAACTACAAGGAAAATACTAATCCTGACCTTACTCCTTTCACATATTGACTGAGTCCCTGAGTATGAACTATATTATTGGGTTTGACATAAATATAAATTCACTGGTGGAAGGATGTCTGCTGCATTGTCTGTTGATATATCAAATTGTTATAAACTATTTATTTCTAATTAATTATTTATTAATTTAAAAATAACTATGGAACACCTCCTCCCAAATAAAGGAGGAGGAAAGAAACCACTTCTGGATAATTGGTAGCTTTTTAATCAGGACACAGTTAGGAAGCAAAGAGCAGCTGTGCAGGGACCTGGATCTGTGTACCCTATATGTCTAGTGAACTCTCCTCCACCACTCTATTCTGACAAAGGTATGTTTTCCTAAGTGGAAGAACAAATGTAAAGTTCAAAAAAATTCAAGAAGATTTAGGCTGATAAGGAATAGAAAAAAAAAATGGAAATGTTTAAAATATTTTGCTGAATATAAATTTTATTTCTTACTCTATCCTATGCTGAACAAATATTAGTCTATGCAATAACCCCTCTAGCACCCATATTTGACTATAGAAAATATAGGTAAGGTCAAGTGTGGTATAACTACATGAATGAAAGTCTCCTCTTCCTTGGCGAAGAAAAA
This sequence comes from Serilophus lunatus, assembly GCA_013399895.1. Classification (NCBI taxonomy): domain Eukaryota; kingdom Metazoa; phylum Chordata; class Aves; order Passeriformes; family Eurylaimidae; genus Serilophus; species Serilophus lunatus. The sequence continues at coordinate 65,149 of VXBA01004963.1, forward strand.
CATAATCAACTAATTTTCCCCAATTATATTGTATGATATCAAGACAAATATTTGTTTACATCTTACCAATAATTTTACAGATATTAAATGAATACCCAGAAGAAAAATCGAAGCTGCCCACTGGGGCCTGGAAATGGAAACCCCATTGAAAGAACTGTGTGAATAAAATTTATAGAGAATATAAGACGCTACAAATCTCAAGGGAGATATTTCACTAAATGTGAAGCATTTATTTTGCAAAGGTATGAACATGCTAAACTTCAAATCACTGAATATTTGAAAGATTAGTAAGTAAAATGCTGTTGGATGTTTCATTAAATAAAGAATATATTTCATTGAAGATAAAGAAAATAAGCAATTTTTCTGGACTATGTCTCTCTATTTTTGCACAGAACACATTTCTTCCTATCTTTATTAACTTAATTTCCTGAACATTTCTATCTTCAAATTTACGAATAAGCAACACTATCATCAGAACTGGAGAGTACCTCAAGGAATCAGTTATTAATCTCTTCTCAAATATTATATATCTTTGGTAGGTATATATAGGTACATAAGTTATCCTTGGGAGGTATATGGTTAGCCTAGTCTAAAAGATCTTCAAGTAATGAGAACTCAGCAACCCTTCTAGATCATCTTCTGCCCATTATTGACGATCATTGTCAGTAGGATGGTTTAACCAATGCCAGACCTGATTTTCTGCAATTCTATTCTGTTACTTCCTGTGCTATCCACTTTGACATGGACAACTATTCAATCTTTTTTTCTTTTTATCATGAAATATTTCAGGTATCATCTTTCTTCCTTGTTCTCCCTATTTTTGTCTTTAGACCTAAATGATGTTAGTTCAATTTGTATTTCTTCTTATATCAAATCTTCTGGAGATCTGATTATCCCTTTTCTTGACTACATTTGTTCCACATTTCCTTGAAGAACAAGGTCCACACCAAACAGACAGAGCTGAAGACTGCCCAGTGCTGAGAACAAAGTAATCTTCCCACTGCAGAGAGGAAGAGTTAACTTCTTCCCTTGCTTTACAGGTAAGTGTGTAAGTAGGAGTACATTGCAATGGAGGTTTTGTTTTTTCACTTAAAACATAATGTGTTATTAATATATGTTGAACTTCTAACACTTCTTATAACTCTTAAACCCTCTGCAGGTCTGCTGCATCATTAGTTGATTCCAGAATTCTCTGCATTTCTGTACTCACTGCTTAGAACACAATTTAAAAATCCTCCTTTCTTGTTGTTTTCTTATTTTCTATCAAAAATGTATTAATCAATATAACTTACTTCACAGTCCTGACTCAGAGTCCTGCTTCACTGCCTTCTCAATACATACTCAGGCCCTTCAAATTTCTAGTGAACTATAAATCCCATTAATGGTGCTATTAATGGGATTATTAATGGTGGGGGTTTTTTCCATATAGAAACAAACAAACACAGAAAACCCCAAACAAGCCTAAAACCAAAACAAAAAACTTCAGCCTCTTTCATACTTTTCTAGTTCTGTAGTATCTTACAGATCTTTACATGTCATTCTGTTTCTTTTCCCTAGAGATTTTAAATATATCTAATATATCTATGCCTTTCTAAGGCATTCTTCTCCCTCATTTCTTCTTAATATTTCCTAAAATTCCAACTTTCCTGTATTTCCTGAACAAGCTTACATTCCTGCCCTCATCATGGAAATTATGTCATAGTAGCTATTGTATTTATCTTTTTTATTTCCAGTATATCTTGAACGTAAATTTTGTATGCAGACACCTCAAATCTGTATCTCTGTCTTTCTCCCTCCTTTAATTCATGCTATGAACAATGACCTAATATCTTCTGTTTTCAGGATCATTGAGTATTTTTCACACTGGAGTGTGGAGTTTTGTTCCCTTCTGTCAATCCTGGGAGCAAACCTAATATTCTTCATGAGATACTCTAAATTCAGTATAAATCTCCCAATATATCGTTGCAAGGCTGAGTAATTAGGGTGGTCTGGTGAAACCATCACTGTGGGATGCATCCTCCACTACTGCAAAATTAATATAACTTGCACAGTTATACCTTTAGTAATACTTCTTACTTTGAAATTTTATTTAGCAAGAGAATTCTTCTTAAAAAAATGTTTATCCAGACAAACTTTGACAGAGCAACGCAGGAGTTTTCCTCTAAGTGTTAAATTAGAGCTTCCAAATGAAAGGGTTGGATGAAAATCCAGCTGTGCCCCTCAGATCAGCTAAATGCTTCTGCAGTCATTATACTAGATTGATGAGAACCTCCTTGACAGATCCTCTTTGGTTTGGACAACTGAAGTTAACAAGTCTTTTACTCAAATTATTCTCACAGCACTAAATATATACAAGCTTTTTAATTGCTTATTATGTTTTAATGAACCAGTTGAGCATGTTTCAGTTTAATTGTTTTTCTTCATATTTGATTTTCTTTTATCTCTTCCTGCCATTTTCAATCCTGTAAATATACTTATTTGTTACTAGATTTTGTAAAAATAAACATTGAATTGCAGTTATCATCTTATTTCTACTTTCAGGCTGAAAATTCCTTTTACTCTTAGGCTGGCAAAGATTTTCTGGCCAAAATTCCTTTTGAAATAAAAAGCAAGTTCTGAGTCGCTCAGTTTGAGAAAGATGTTGAGAAGCTGGAAAATGTCCAAAGAAGAGCAACAAGGCTGATGAGGGATCTGAAAAACAAGCCCTGTGAGGAGCAGCTGAGGGAGCTGGAGTTGTTTAGTCTGGAGAAGAGGAAACTCAGGGGAGACCTCATTGCTCTCTACAACTGCCTGAAATGAGGTTGTAGCCAGATGTGGATTAGTCTCTTCTTCCAGGCAACCAGTGACAGAAGGAGAGGACACAGTCTCAAGCTGCACCACGGGAAGTTTAGGCTGGATGTTAGGAAAAAATTCTGCCCAGAAAGAGTGATTGGCCATTGGAACGGGCAGCCCAGGGAGGTGGTGGAATCACCATCCCAGGAAGTGTTTAAAAAAGAACTGGATGTGGCACTTAGTGCCATGGTTTGGTTGATGAGATGGTGTTGATAATAGTTTGGACTTGATCTCAAAGGTCTTTTCCAACCTAGTTAATCCTGTGACTCTGTGATACTAAAACTTTCGCTGCACTGTCTTTCTATTACTCCTGAGCATTACTATTGAAGACCAAGATGGCATTGGGTTAGGGGTACTGTCTACCTGGTCAACTTTAAAACACATTCATAGATGTATCAAGCATGAAGGTTAGTCACAGATTCACCAAGACTTTTACCTTTATGAAAACAAACATACAATAGTATAGTTAGCAATTTTTTTATCAGAAAAACCTAGATTGGATATCAGGAGGAACTTTTTCACAGTGAGAGTGATCCCCCACTGGAATGGGCTTCCCAGGGAAGTGGTGGAGTCGCCGTCCTTGGATGTGTTTAAGGATAGGTCAGATGATGAACTTAGTGGTATGGTTTAGATGGTTTAGATGGTATAGATGTTAGACTGATGTTGGATAGGTTGTTAACCTAGGTAAAGGTTGGACTTGATGATCTCCATGGTCTTTTCCAACCTTATTAATTCTGTGTGTAATTCTGTGATTTTTACTTGCCCTAATTTAAATGAGTGAGTTTGCCTATTATCTTAAGGTAAATCAAACTTGATCTTCAGAACTATCTTCAAGCATTGTGGCTTTCAAAATCTCACCTGATTAAGAGAAATTCATTAATTGTTTCTATATACTCAAAGAGAATAACAGAGACTTCTCCATAAAGTAATTTCATATATATATATAATATATATCCTTATAAACATGCTAAACCGTGGTCAAATTAATGTGGCTGCTGTTTGATAGTTTTCCTTTTCTTTCCCAAGAAAGAGCAAAATATTACTTTTTTAATTCTAGTTAAATGTATAAGATTGTAAATTTTTGTATGAGAAGCTACCTATTCATCCTGTAAAGCAACAAGTGTAGTGAATTTGAACAACTAGAAAGGCCTTAGAAAATGCTTGAATTGGAAAATTATGACCAAATAAAATAAAAGTTTAATCAACCCAGCTCCCCAAAATGGAGACTAAAGAATGCCACGACAGTGTTGAAATAAATGTGAGAAGAATAAAATTGAATGAAGAGGCTTTTATATGTATTAAGGGGGGAAAGCTAGGAAATCTAGCTAGAACCTGATGTCTTGGTGAGGAAGAAAATAAAGTGATTTGGTTTCTTTAAAAACAAAGAAAGTAAAAGTTTGAAAAGTGTCTCTAGGAGTGTGGTAGATTCTCCGTGATATATACTCCATAAATCAGGTTTGAATGTCTTTCTAAAATACAAGCCTGGGTTCGGTCAGATGGTTTAGGCCTGGTGCAGGAGCTGCTGGAAGTAATTCCCTAACATGCATTATGCAGCAGGATGAGCTTTAAAATCTATTGAGAAAATGTTTGGGCCAAACTAGAAGCTTGCACACACTGATATAACTTTTTTAAAGCCAGTTGAGTTGTATTGATTTACACTAGCTTCTGATCTTGCCCTTGGAATATAATTTACTGCTGTCATTATGCAATAATACCCAGACCTTGCCTGTTTTCCACGCTGTAATAAGAGCAGCTGTCTTTGCGGTTTGGGGCCTGATCCAATTACACTCAATGGGAAAACTCCCATTTAGCGCAGGCACACAATTAGATGGTTACAAATTGGTCACAAATAAATTCAGACTGGAAATTAAAACTCTTCCATCTGAGATTGTTTTAAAGTTATCTGGTAAAATGCTGGAGTAGCCTCACAAACAGATGTCAAGAAACATGTTAAAATTTAGACTTGAAAATAAGGGAGGGAATGTGTAACGAACATAAAAATGGGGGGTGGTGCAATCATACTTCTGCCGTACCCTTCTTGTCTCCAGTATCACTGTGATAGCACTCAGCTGAGACAGAAAGTAGTGGGACTTGAGGGTCTAGGGCACTTGAGGTTGTCATATCTCTAGGAGGATTTGAAATGAATCTGTAGCTCTGTCTCTTCATAATACCTTTCAGGTATTATTAGTCCTCCCAATGGGTTTTGTAGGCATCAGAAATGTGCAGGGAGAGCCTTCAAGGTGGGGAATAGCTATGGTTTGTGAGTTTTTATAACCTTCCCAGTTCCTGGAAAGTGACTGTAATCCAAGACAGAAAGCAGGATGGATTCCTCCTGTAAATAAATCAGATGAGATGTGTACACTTTGGGGTCCTGCTCACTTTCTCAAGGGTAAACCATTTGCCAGATTTTATGCCACCAGGAATTGGTTTTGCTTTCGCCTTGTAATATATGCATTTTCTTTAACATACTACCTCACTACTTTGGAATTCCCTGAAATACTTATCTTCTCTCTTCCTCTGGCATATTCTGGTTATTTGGATTCTCTTGCATTTTAGCACATTGTAGGCAAATTTTAGGAAACTGGGAAGTGTTCTGTTATGTGTTAGACTATAACATAGACTTTTCTGAGCCAGATATCTATTATAGAGTTTCGTCTAGCTGTGATACAATTGAAATGAAATGAAAATTAGCCCATTTGATCCTATTTTACTATTTATGTTGTCTACTTGTCTTTAAGCAAGGAAGGGTACAGTCAGATACAACCTCTGTGAAAGGAGCCCAGACAAATGAGTGGGAGGCATTCTGATCCCAGGTAAGGCCAGGGCTTTTCTTTATTTGACTTACTTATCATTCTACCACTTCAAATATTACTGTTATTTCCGTGACACAAAACAGCAGCTGAAACACTGTAAGAACAGCATCAGTACTTGCCCAGAAACAGTTCTTTCAGTATAAAAGGAAAAGTTCTGTGATGAAAGTATATAATTAAGATACCACGGACAGATTTCATCTGAATAAATGTAGATATTTATGACTGTTAGTTATATCTGAAAATATATCCCTAAATATAAATCAGAGCACTTACTGACATGAAAGTCAGTAAAAATTCCACTAAAAAAGTAATCTGGGTTGACAAACTCAGATACAGACATTCACTACAGCCATTGAAAGTTAGGTTAGGTACACTTAATCCTAAATTCCACTACTGACCATTTTAGAAGCTATTGATATAATACACTATACTTAATGGTCATGATCCTTGTTTCCCCAGTTTATACAGTCTGATGTTGAAAAGAAATAGTAAAGGTGACTTAGCTAGCCATATAGGAGTTTTGTAAGGATGGAAGGATCACCAAGGTGCATATGTGCATTAATCTGAGGCTCTTTACAGCTTGCCTTGCCTTAAGAAAAGTGACCTTAAGAATAAATATTTTCTTGTGAAATATCAGTCACTTGAAAAAGTCCCTCAGCAGAAGTTAGAATAATTTAAATTTAAATTTACTAAGCTGAAGTTAGGTACTAGTAAATAGCAGTAAACAGCATCTTGGAATTTCTCTTCCTGTCCTGTCAAGCATACATAGCACACACTAGGAACAACTAAAATCTATATTATTATACATAAAACATGAAAAACTTCAAGTGCATATGATCATGACTCAAAGTACTTAAATGGCAAACACTGTAGACTGCTTATATTTATTAAAAATATAGAAAGATAAACCACTTGATAAATTTTTTACATCGCTTTCCCAGCCTAGAAGTAGTGGCATACCTATAGACAAGAAGCAACAAGAAGGATTTCTCTCTTTCATTTTTGTGCGTCAGAGGAGTTTACACAAAAATGCATCTTATTTTTACTCATTATGTATAATTTTACACCTATTTTTCACATAAAAGAATGAACATGCATATCTTGGTGCTATCACTTCCATTCCTCAAGCACCTATACTATCAGTGCTCAATTGCTACCCTTCAGACAGCTTTCCATTCATTATATAATAGATAAGTGTGGCTGATTCCAGTGCAGCTGAATTGTTTCCATGGTTTGGTTTCAATGGCAAGGGTTTATTCAGCAAGGCATTTAATCCTGTGTTCAGTTTAGAGCAATTAGGTAGCCCTAATTCACCCTGCAAATTAGGCACCTGTCTACATCAGTGAGAAGTAGTGATATGTGCAAATGTTTTTTTTCTGTATCAAAGCTTAAATTTAAGTTTAATTATCCTACCAGTGAAAATTCAATGGCACCCTGAGCAATGGCCATTGGATAGAAACTATTGATTCTGCTCACAGGAGTTCCCATATCTTTTATGTTTTATTTATGTATTTCCTAATTTGAGTTAATTTTAAAAAATAAAAGCAGGCTATGAATATAATACAAAGTGGAAATCAATCTTCTGCTAGTTTTATCTGCTAACATGTTACTTTAATTCTGATCAGTTCACAGACATTTCTGGGCAGATTGAAAACCAGCCTACAAATCAGTGAAAACATTAAAAATTATCAAAATTCAAAACATTAAAAATTATCAAAATTCAAAGGGCAACTTCTTGCACTAAAACAAAATTACACGATATTTCAATAAATATAGTTACCCATGTAGAATTTAAAAGTAAAAATGTCAGAGTATATATTGATTGAGATTGTTCTTTTCATAAATAATTATTTGTATCTGGGAATCAGAGAGATGTTAGGATTAGTCCCATTGAAATTAAGAGAAAGATCTGCTTGCTATGTATAACGATAATGTATTACAATGATACACACAATTTTCCTCCAAAAGATTTGACAAAGTGACAAAATGTACATGAAAGTTGTCATCCAAAGTTCCTGTAGCAGATCAGCACAGGAATGCTTAGAAATTTGTTTTCAGAAATGTACACAGTCCTGTAATGCAGAGCAGGAAAGAACAGGCATAGTGATGGCTGCCACATCTGCTCATTCCATTACTACTTTTCTCAAGTATGTATAATGGAAGGGGTAGTTGCCACAGCTCAGTCAATTGGAGCACAAGTAGTCCCCAGAGGTAATGCCAAATACTGAATCATGTCTGTGCCCAGCTAGTGATGTTTGGATTTGGTGCAGCTTCCCCCTTGAGAATCTGCCCTGTTTTTTATGGGTTTGTGCCTGTGTTGACCAAGATGGAAATATTTATTCAGAAACTATTGAAAGAAGGTAAAGAGAAGCATTGAAAGGTTATGAGAAAAAGGACACTTTAATGAGACAATAGAAGTGAAAAATGCTTGGAATATGTGACCATTCAGAAGCCCCAAAATAATTATAAAAGACAATCCTAAAATATCACATAATTTTTGGCTCTCTGCTGAAAGCAGCCTTTTGCTCAATTATATACCAAATAAAACCAGTTATATCCATATGTTACAGCTTCTTTATTTTACTACAATGTAAAATATCATATTTTTAATAAACTGTATTGGAGTAGATGAAATGCTGCCCTATTCTGATAAATATCAATTCAACTTATCTAGAAAAATAATGTTTGGTAACATATAACACGCTGAAAGCTCAGGGTTCTTCCAAGATTTACATACCATTTACTTCAAGGCATCTACCATTAAATAAAGATAAATCAGAACCAGCTGTATCTTGTCTTCGTGTGTTCGTCTCGTTTATATATCATCCCTCATATAAGTTCAGATGAAATATTTCTGAAGTTTGCAGACATTCACATCCTGTGAGATATGGAGGTGGCTTCAATTAATTCCTGTCTTTGACTGGCCAAAATCTGAACCTTGCTTTTACCTTTACACTTCTGTGGCTGCAGTGCCAACCAGTCTAAGTGTTGAAGGTCCATCAAAGTTATCCACTGCCAAGTATAAAGCACCATCTCTTGGGATTACCAACCTGATTTCATTGGTCGCCTTTTATAGCTTTTACAGCTACAGTAGATGATACTCTTAAAAGCTTTTGCTTCCCTTAAAAACAAAAAAAAAAAAAAAAAAAAAAAAAAAAAAAAAAAAAAAAAAAAAAAAAAACAAAAAAAACCCCACCACTAAAATTTCAGGAGCCTGTGTCTATGGATATATATATAATTTATAATTCCAATAATCAAAACACCAAAAGGAACTTAATTATCTAAATATGACTCCTTCTGTTGCCCTTCTCTGATATGATCCTCTAGAAAGACCAATTATTTTTAATGATTCAGAAACTGAAAAAATGAATAGAAAGTCAACATTCAGAATGATGTTTCCTGTTAGATGATCTAGCATAAAAGCATGTATCTTATACATTATATCATGTATCTCATGTTATTATATTATTGTACATATGTCTCATTAATGTTATTACAGTTTTATTTTGCTTTTATGGTACTTCCAGAAGTTCTAACTGACAAAAGTAGCCCTCTTGTCACCTCACCGTGTTCTACAAACAGGTGTCACAGAACTTTCTGCTTCCAGAAACATTTGCATTTTGAGAGAGCAGGAGGAGGAGGAGAAGACAAGAATAAAAGTGATCTGCTTGAGTTGGCTTTGCAAGGTCTGGAACTACTGAACTATGACACCACCTTCCTAGGAATCTCTCTGTGTTTCTGATGAAGATTAATGAAACATTCATTATTTCTTTCTTTAAGTCAAAATTATTACATTCTTGATAACCTTTGTTGTGTTTCTGGATTGCCTAAATATTCTGGTCAGAGAGAATAGATAGAAATAAAGGGACAACATCTTTTATGATTTACAATTTAAGAACTGACAAGGCATCACTCTAGCATGTGTTAAAGACTAGCCTGATTCCCTGAAGAAACAACAATTTTTCTGCAGTCAATAAATCTAAGATTAGTTAGTAATTTTGGAATCAGAAATTCAGTTGCTTGTTCCGTATCTGTAATTTACTTTTCATCAAACTACATGGAAACTGCTTAAAAAATCAAACTTTAAAAAAATCAAACTTTAAAAAATCCTATTGGTCGTTCTGCATCTTGCCTCTGCCACACACAATAGCAAATACTTACAATGAGAATAGCTCCACTGGAGCAATACTAATACATTTGCCACAGCTCCCACTCTGTCATTATGCACAGGAGCCTGTGCTTATCCTTTTTTAAATTGGAGACTATTTTAACCAGGAATCCCCAGGATGAAACCGAACCATTTTCCTCACGGCAAAACAAATCCTTCTCTGGTGAATTTTGTTATTGTTTATTGTTACAGTGTTTTATCAGCACTAAACTGTATGAAAGCTTCAATTAGTTCTTGATGAATGATCCCATAAAATCATGTAGTTGCATTTCCCCTGCCACCAGATATTTCACTGAGTGTTATTAAATGAAGTATAATTGGGACGGGATTCAAGTAACTTAGAGTCTGCTTATTCTCTTTTTGGGGCTTGAATGTTAGAATGTGCCTCAAGTATTTAATTTCTTTTTTAAAGGCAGTGGCTTTTTGTTTTAAACTGACGAGTGTTCTGCAGTTCAAAATTACCATTATAAGGTTGCTGCACTATTAGCAGCTAAAATACACGTATTTCAGCCATTTTCTACACATTTCTCCTCTCAATAGCTTTGTAAATTTTGTATTATGAAGACTAAGATTCACTTGTAAAACGATATTCTCCCCAGCTCCTGTAAATAACCATATTGTATTTGTCTCTGATGAAACTCCATTGAATGCAACATAATTCCAGCAAGAATGAATGCAGTGTTTCTTACCATATATTTAAAATCTGATTAGTTATGACTAGTGTTCCACGTTTTGGGATTGAGAACTTGCTTCAGTAGAATCCAGAGAACAGATGTTCTCAGCAAGTAATTTAAACTTCCTTTTTAAAGAAGTGATTAAGATACACTACTACTAATTCTGTCATTTTTTCCGTGAGTTTCATATCCAAATACAGAATTAACCAAGCAAAAGTATCAGTGTCCACATTCACATTTCTGATATCTGGAATCCATAATAGATTTACAGCAACAGAAAACATGCTCTGAACATAGTTATCTCTCTTTTATCAAAATCTCTGGCATAAATACAGGGACAGAAAAAAAAAAAAAAGATAGTAAAATATTTTCACATCTGAATGGAGGGACTGTCAGATCTCATAACAGAAGGAAATTCCTCTAACTAGTTAACGACTCATTGCAGCCTGCCCAGAGCTATCAAAGTATCCTTTGACTTGTCAGTTCACTTCTTTTCCTCATGTGTTGCATGTAGATTTAGCCAATGGTGTTACTGGATATACACACTGCTGCAACTATCAGCGCTTCACAGCAAACTACAGTTAGTCGACTGAATGGGATAAATGTATTTATTGGTATCAGATTCAAACATCACCAACCAGATACATTTAAGGTGCTATTTTCAGTAAGAACAAAAAAAAACAAAAAACAAAAAACAAAACAAAAACAAAAAAAAAAAAAAAAAAAAAAAAAAAAAAAAAAAAAAAAAAAAAAACAAAAAATACCAAACTTTTTAAAAAAAAAAGGAAAAAGTGACAAATATCAGACTGTTCTATCAAATAAGTGTATAGATATTTATCACATACTGCAAAAGATTTTTTTCCCTTTATATAGTGGAAGATGAGGTTACTATCAGGCATCATATTCTTGCCATACGTTTTTGGATCAGTTAAGAAGCAGGAAATCACACCATCAAACCTCACTAATCGCAACATATGAAAGGTTCAGATTTTACAGTTACGTTAGAAACCGTAAATCATACAGCATTGTGAAAGAGAAGATGCTAATAACTACATGAATAGAGCATGATATCTTTGCTTCTACAGGTAAAGCTTAGATATTTCTATCATTTCTTCAACAAGCCAAAAATTTTCCTAGTAAATCTCAGTGTTTGTGTTATACATTCACGCATCCTGGGAGTTGGGCAAAATTATTTCCTACAAGGTTATATTATTGACTGATGAGGCAAAGACATGCAAAAACTCTCAACCCTTTTTCTGATTTGGGCCTGAGGAAAACTGACTTCAAATGCTGACTATGATATAGACACCTTCTATCAGGGAAGCCATTCTCCATCTTGGCAAAACAGGGCTCTTCTTCTCTACAAATCCATGATAAATTCACTCCTGCTTAAAGGACATGCCTGTATTTGTATCTGGAAAGGTAACCAAGGATGCTTGTGAGTAGCTCAAGACACCTCAGTATCCCTCTCCTCTTGGCCAGAATGACAGCTGGACTCATTGCCCAACTTATCTAGGCATTCATGGCCTGTCTTGAAGGTTAGTCTAGACATTGATAATGACTTCAGTCTAGACATTGATAATCACTTTAATGTCTACATTAGCTATTCCTATCTAACAAAATTCTAAAATGCAGGGGAAGGGTGGGGAAAGAACCCCAAACCCCTGAATATTTATTCAAGAAAGTATCTCTCGAAAGAACATACCCAAATAGATAAATGTGCTTCCTGACAGAGTATTTGGATTCCTAGTTAACCAGCAGTATAAGTGGATAACTGTGCTCAGAGAATATTTCTTCACAACTCCTGAAGAATAGTTTTGAGTACCAGAGTTCAAAAGAGCTACATGAACCAAGTGTTTTTGGTGTATTGTATTGAGATCAGTTATAAATAAAAGAAGATAAAGAAGTTTAGCAAAGTCAAATTGTTTTCCTCTGTCATTCTTTTCTTTAAATCAATATTTGTTTTTAAAAGTAAGAGAGTTCTACAGGGCTCTGCTTAAATAAGACCTTTTCTGTAATTATAAATGTACACACGTAAGAGTCCTTTTAAAGGAAAATAATAGCCTACTGGGTATTTGGGAGAGAGGGCTTGTTCTCTTACAAATTTTCACAGTGCTCTGGGAGTTACTCCTCAGAGAATTCATAGTGCTGGTGGGCTCTCACTTTAAAGAACTTCAGATTGCTGAGGGTGGTGTTTCCCCTTTGAAGACTGTTACATTTTTTAACAGATCCTCCTTTGAAGATATTCATATCTGTGGGGTTCTCCAAAAGAGTTGGGGGAAAAGTCCCCTGTTGATGCTATTTACCAGGTTAGAATTTCAAACTTGGGAAAAATAGCTGATCCCTGAGAGGAGGATGCTCTTTTTGAAGCAGTTCAGATGGTTTCAGCAGGCTTTGCTTCTGAAGTTCTTATTGCTAGAAGGTGTCTGGCTTTAAAACTTTATAGTACACAATGTCACAACAGTACTATGGAGAAAGTAGCATTAATATTTTTAAGGAAATATGAAATACATTGCTATGAAAACCTTTTTAAGGGCAGATAACCTGTTTGCTTGTTTGATAAAAGCACAATTTGTGCCAAGTGTAAGTATTGTGCTGTCTACTACAATAATCTCAGTAGAAAGCTTCTTAACATACAACGTCTCTGATATACAATATCTGACAACTTTAAAAAAGGATTCTGCCCTTTGAAACAAACTACGCTCATGATTAACTGGTTCATATTTAGACTTTGGGCAACCTGAATGGTCCTTTGGCAGAGGTAATAGGCAAACATTAATGTTATCAGGATGCTCCCAATAAGAACTTTCTTAGAAAAATATTTTAAAACACATACCATACTGTGAGAGGAGTGGTAGAATGTAATAGAACTGTGAGGAGGCACCACATAAAATTTCTAACAGGAAGGAAGGAATATTATATGACAGTATTTTTTTAATGTAAGGCTTTTTGTAATTTATCAGAAAAATGCTTTCTCCTCCATGGTATTTCTAACAAAAGGCTTACAAGTTAACCAAAGTAAAAACAAAAAGATAGTCCTACTTAGTTGTTTAAAACCCCACACTTGTTACTACCAGCATTCTATGGAAATATTCTGCACCAGGGCCATCTTAACTGAAAACTGAAGAGTCTTTCCACTGAGATTCCTAATATCTGGATATGGAGCAACTAAACTCACATTAAACAGAGGTAAAGGACAAATTGATGTAAAAGCAAAGTAAGCTGTTGGCTGTTGAGGAAAGAATGCGGAGCACACCAGCACTCTTTCTTCTGAAGACAAATAAGGAATGCCTTGAGTTTCTATCCAATTTCTCATGTAGATTCCAGAGAGAAAAACTAAGGACAATTACGCAAAACCTTTTCCTTGCTTAAAGTGTGGCTTTAGCTCCTCAGACGCATACACATTATAAAGAAACTCAGTTCTTAAGATCTCATCTAAATATACATTTCAGCAAAATGCACTGGCCATTCAACAGTGAAGAGCTATGCTGCTTCTCTGAGTACCTGAGTCTGAGATTACTAATCGCTTACTAATATAAGTTTACTAATAGGACCGGAAAGATCATTGTTTTCTTGAAGGTTAAGGTAGGTTTTGTGGCAGTGTTCTTGTGTAAGCACTGCTGTTGTTGTATCTTGTAAAATGTAAGGGATGAAAGTACATGTACACGTATACAGAAAGAACGTTTGAACAACAAACTCCAACAAATACTAACTTCATGTTTTGACAACTATAAGTGTATGTAGACATAATGGTGATCTAAAACTCTGGTGGGGTATTTGGGGTTACAAAAGTATGATTTCTTGCACTGAAATTAAAAAACAGAGAGGAGAAAAGATCTGTGAATGGTTTCCCAAGTAACCTTGAACATTTGTCTTTGCTGTAAAGATGTTAGATGGGAATACACAAAGAAAAGCCAAAACAAACAAACAAAAAATAAACCGGCAAGAGCATAGTATATACTGATTAATGGATTCTATAGATATCTTACTGCTCTGTCTGCATGGTTAGCTTTGTTTCAAATCTGATACAGATCTCATACTGCAGAGCTGATCCTGAAATAGTCCATGTTCCTTTAAATTCAGGCAATGCATCACTTTCTATTACCCTGTGTCACATCAGTCTGTGACTGTAAAGGATGAGTTATGTGGGCATGAACCAGCATGAGGGCCCAGTTCAGACAAATCTTTCATGAAAAAGTCAAATATTCACATAGAAAATTTTTTTCTTTTATTTCAGCACCCATTGTTTATGTAGAAAAATTTAGAAAGAAAATTACGTGTTGCCTTAAGTGTTACAGTCCACTATAGGTTCTTCTTTCATGGCAAAAGTTCCTTGAAAGATATTTTCCCAAAAGCCATTACAGTTACACAGTGTCAAGCTTCCACTGGAAACAGATGGTGGTAGCTTTCTAGAATTACCTCTTTGGCATTGGAGTTTTAGGCTACAGCACATCAACTAGGTTTCCAGGAAGAAAAATAAAAGACAGAGTCAATGTAGCAGGGTGGAGCCAAATGTCTTCAGCTCTTTACACTGGAACTCCACTACCAATAGCAAACGTTAATTAACATTACAGGTCCTTAATGTAAAGTCTGGAAGGAATTTTCAGATTCTAATCATCAAGCACAATAATTCTCTTCTGCTGTCATCATTAACTACTGTATTTATTAATGTTATGGCTTCAAAAAATGAATTTCTGACCCCATGAAAATGCACTTAAGAAGAGTAAGGGAACAAAATGAAACCGTCTTCTAGAAAGTGGCCGTCTTCAAAAAGATCAGCAAAACTACAGCAAACCCAGAGTAAACTCTACTGCTAATTCACACACATTATCTCAGAGGAGAAAGAGAGAGGAAGAGAAGGAAAAAATCTGCAGAAGAACAATAAGGGAGGCTCCTCTGGAGCCCTGCTGTTCCACTGTGCAGCTGAATGTGCAGTGTGTAACCAAGATGCTAACACTGTTGATCTGAGCAGTCTTTCCCAGTTTGCTTTCTCATCTTGCCGTAGATGTGATTTTCCACTAATGTTTTATATGAGGAGATCCTAACTGTTTTACCTGCAGCATAAGCCCAGCATGGGAAATATATCCAAACTGTTCACAATCAAAATGTGTCTTAGGGACACCTGTGCTGACCACCACTGTATTGCAAGGCAAACAAAACTGTAGTCTGTGTTATATATTATACAAGGCTGAATTCTCTAATGTTCAAAAAATGCCTTAAGATCACAGACCAGAAATAAGTGGGGTTCAAACAAGGAAAACAAAGGAGGACCATTTGCCTTAAAACCAAGTTGCCTGTGCACAAAGTAAACACACGAAATTCTTTGGTGTCATAAACATGCATTTATATAGCATAGCAAAACGGATATAATTTTGCCTTTGGTTTCATAGGCAAAGCTGAAAATAAAACCATAGAAGGACACTCTTCCAGAATATCTCTGCATCGCAAGAGATATGTGCAGGAAGAACATCAGCTAGATGAGAGTTAATGGGTTTTGTCTATCTTTAACTGCACTGCCAGGATTTCTAAAGAGATCATTCTGTTTAAAAGTAGAAATTTTGTGTGAATTTCAACGTTAATAAATACAAACTTGTGAAAAAATGGAAATAGTCTCAGAAAGGCTTTCTGCTCTCCTATAGTAGCCAAATAGAAATTAGGACATCAATGACTGAAGCATTACACATCTATAAATTACCTTTTCAAGAATATATCTTGGCTCCATTTTTTCTGGGGCTTCCCTTCATATTAGTTTCATTCACTAAAAGCACATTCTGCTTACTGTTTCACAGAAAATACCTCAGAATATATCCTTTGATTATGCAAATTGTTATAATTTTGATAAATTATTTCATATCTTAATTACAAACATATATCTTACTGCTTCAGGGATAATGAGATATAGAAGATACCAGTGTTACTGATGCAGCTGAAGGATACTGATGAATACAGGTCAGTGCTGCTTTGTGGCTAACTTTATGTTCTGAAAAAAAACCACAAGGAACTGGCAGCTAAATAGACATATGTCAGCATTATGGTGTAAAAGGCACTTGTGTTAATTTCTTAGATCTTTATTTGAAGCTGTCTTGCTCCTGAAAAATATATATATATATAAAGAAGAAATAGGAAGCTGTATTTGAATATAAATTATTTACCACTACCGAAAACCCCATATAACTTGCCACCTCTCCAAACTCAGCTGCTTAGCTACTGGATTCATGAGACACCCTCCTCAACAGACCTTGCTTCTCTCCAGCAGCTTGAGACCCCACTGCCTGGGGTGGATGTTTTGCACAAACAAATGTCAGTCTGCATTTAGTAGGGTGACAATAGCTTCACATGCATTTATCTGCTTTTCATTACTTTGTATCACACTCTCCAATCCTATTTACCTTAGTTTTTTATTTAAGATGAAATAAGGCTTCATTGACGCATTTTAACTGTGTTGTTCAACACCCACCAACTCACTGACAATTGCACATCAATACATTTTAGTTAAGCATCTGTTTCCTCATTTTCTTCCTTGTCAAATTTGCAATTTATGTCTGCATAACTTTTCACTCTGTAGCTGCACTCTGCATGAAACAGGTAGAGAATGCACACCAAAATGCTATGCTTGTTCTTCAGAGCAAATATGCTGTGCAAGTTAATGCTGTGAAGATCTGAAAAGTTCTTTAGGGTTACACATAGATGTGAAAACTGTCGTGATACTCTGTTGAAGCCATAGCATCAGCTAGGTAATAATTAAATCATTAAAAATATCCAAAACCCTCCAATATACTCAGAAAGGAGACTTTCACATTCATATCAGTAAAAAGGAATGTATTTTTAAAAGAGGAATAGAGGAAATAAAATTTAATAAGTTCTTTATTGTGAATTTGAATATTTAATTATTGAAACACCTTTCCTTTTTATCCCTCCAACTCACTCCACTCTGCTGTCCCCTTCCCAGAAACAATCAGGCTTTTTCATAGGCTTTTATCAAACAAGAAAATATTTTCTTTGGCAGCTGAAAAACTTACTATCCAAATCCTGAATATTTTATAGAAAATAAAATTATATTTATTTTTAACTGCATTCTACCTTCAACACAACTGCATCCTCACAACAAATCTATTGCGTTGTCCTGACACAGTTACTGCAAAGGTTTTTCCTTTGCTGTCCCAAGGGCCCAATTGATTTATCTGCCAGAAGCCTAAAGCCCCAAAATAGGATCGCTTTGAGTTTACAGAGGTCATTTTTCATTGTCTAAATAAAAATTTCTAAACAAAAATCTCTCATCCTGTTAACCGCAGGGTCCTTATCTCCCCAGAGGCTACAGAAACCTGAGAGAAGCCATTTCAATTCTTTTATGAAGAAAGATAAAAGCAAGTTTTCGATTAGAAAGCCAAGGAAAAGCTTCTTATTAAATGGTGGTAACAGTAACTAGTCGAAAAGGCAAAACCATTCAAGGAAGGGGGGAAAGAGGGAAATCATTATGCACGAAGCAAACACTATACATGAGGCTGCCAAGGCAATCTGAGGCAGTGACATTCGTGAAGAGAAGGGGAGTTCACAAGCCTTTGTAACTTGTTACAATTCATTCTCATCCATTTAAAAAGAACTGTTTTATCAGGTATGTTTTCTTAATTGTGTGTCCATTGCTTTATCAACCAATAATAATTGTGTGTTGGAGTAATTACGTATTCAGCCCCACTTTCTCTTGATATGTCATCACTCAAAGCACTTACGCGGACTGAGTTTTGAGATGGCATGTGATTCCAGCCCTGGAATAATAGATTCTGCAGTGCTAAGCTAAAAGCAAAATTATTAGTAGTTACTTCATATTTGAAGTTATGGTAAAGTGAGATAAACAGAGACATTATTGGTGATGCACTGAGAAATTATCCAGACCTCCAAAAGCAAAAGGTTTTTGCTCTTTGGAAAAATTCTCAGTATATATGACTGAAATACCCTATTAGTGTTTTCCTTTCTCATTTCTACATAACAGAAGAAGAGAAATGAGTAGCATTTAGGACACTAAGTAATTCTTCAGGATGCCAGCTCTAAATATCTAACCTACTACAAAAAAATGTCAAGTTGAAAAACCCACCTATAATTTCTTATGAGGAAAAACTCCAGGAAAGAGAGCTGGTTTTTGAAAGCTGTTTCCCCTAATAAAGATGCAAATTCAGAACTCTTAGCTTTTAAGATTTTCTCCTGCACTAAGTTGTACTCCTAAATCACTAGGCAAAATGCATTGACAAATGAGGATCATATAGTCACATCCCTCTCCAGCAGTGCAAAAGTTCACATTTGGGTTTACCTGCAATTGCCATTGGTAAAACATACCAACCAGCATTCTCTGTGGACATGTCATACTGACAGACAAGAGGTTTTCTTAATCTCTTATACCCCAAGAACAGTTTAGAAAATAACGTGGGGTGAATTTCTCCACCTCCTTCCAGTTGTTTCCAGAACATCCTTGAGTACGAGGTCTTTTTCAAATTATAAGAATATTCTTACTCATCCTAGATGACACAGTGCTTCCCTATCCTCACACATAATTGAGCAAAACCAAAATGGAATATTTCCCTTTTTCCCTGCTCCCCTTCCCCCGCATATCTATGATAAAAAGTATTTTTTCTTCCCCAAGTTTATATTTGCAACTGAATTTGTGCTCTTGAATGGAGCAAAAGGAAAATTTAGTTTACCCAATTCAAATCAATAAGAAAATTTTACGTTTCTAAAGGAGGCACATCTCTTCAACTTCACTGAGGTCAGGATTCTACCTCTAACACATAGCTTTGTGATGTTAATAACTTCAGCAGACACAATTTAATTTATGCAGCCATCTTTTTTACCTGTATCTTACTTTTATATATTTCTATACTTACAATAGAGATATCTATCTCTAATTTTTTTTAAAAAAAGCTATGAAAATTAGATTCCAACTAAACTTCAATTTGCCATGCTTACTTCATTACTTTTCATATTTAAATGTATCATCTTTGCAAAGAACAGTTGTACTGTTCGGCACAGTCCTGATCTAACCCCTAGTGCAGTCAATGGGCCCCCTCCCCTGACTGCAGCAGGAGCTGGATCACGCCTTAAGCATGGGCTTTATAAACAGGCCTTTTTCTCATAAAGTCATCTAGTTGTCGAAATATGTGTAGATGAGAAATGTAAAACTGTTTCAGCTAATGCAGGTGCCTTGTTTTGGCTAGTAGGGTTCTAAAACTTGATTTTCCCTGGGGAAAATATGCTGGTTCCCAAGTGTGCCTTGTGCAAGAATAAATTATTTTTAGTATTTCTTGCGTGTTATTAATTAAAAGCTCTTTCAACATCTTGCATGCCTTATGTATATTTGGAATGTAAAAAGTTAAAGCAAGGTGATTTAATGTGTCCAAATTTATCAAGAATTATGAGAGGAAATAAAGTTTTGAAATGCCTATTGTTCATTTTAGAGCCTGAGACAGATTAAAAGAGAAGCTGATCACACATAAAATTAGAAATTTCACAACAAAATTTTCTTCAGTCTAAATAAGGCATTGTGAGATCTGATTTTTGGAAGTCAAAGACAAGTAAATTGAAAATGAGGCCCATGTTTATCACAGCAAGGGCAATTAGCCATCAAAACAGCAAAAAACACTGCCAGCAGTGATGTCAAGATTGGTTGCCTTTCTGAAAGGTACAGTAACTGACTGTAAGGCAGGCATTGATATCAGGATATCCTGCAGCCTCCGCTAAACAGGAGGTCTTACAAGACAATCCAACAGCCCCTTCTGGCCTTAAAACCCTACGAATCCATGAAACCCAGGAACACTTTCTGTTGGAACACATTTGCTACAACTGCTGTGATTCACCCTCCTTGTTACTCTCTGGGGCTCCCTGCCAAACACAAGAAAATAAGGTTTTAAGCCCAGAAGGATTTCTACAGTAATACAAGATATTGATCTCTTCGTTGTTTTCAGCAGCAGCTTGTTTCTCTGTCCAGTCTCCTCAGAATCCCAATGTGCCCAGCAGGTTAATGCTGAGTAACTATAAGATGTTAGGAAAACATGACACTTACTGTACTGTATGGTGTTATATCATCCAGAGACAACAAGAATGACATTGGCACAGATTCAAGACAATGTTTATGTTTATTAAAATCTGGTTGTATACTGAAATACCAATAGTAGTTTACAGTCTGTGGCACCTATTCTATGCAAATTTAGGTTAGTAAGACTTGTGTCACCTTCAAAAGGCCACAAATTAAATGCAAATATTGAAGATGGGACTGATGCTTGGGACGCTGTACAAACACTATGAGCCACATAATAAATGCAACAGGCACCTTACTGCTTAGAAAACAGAGCAAAACTCAACTCTGCTGTTTTGATAGAACATACTGTGCTCTGCTCTTTCCTTGGGCCTGAGTAATTCAAGAGATGGTAAAAGAATCGATTCTGTTCACTGCTTCAAGATACCTCTTCCTCTTTTAGCAATCAAACTGATGTCCAAGAATAATATAGCTCCTTGCATCAATGTATTTTCTATCATCTATTGGCAATAAGAGCACCAGAGGGAGTTTAGATGGGTTTTAAAATCACTTGCAGGAATTTTTGACTGACCTTTTCTTTCATTTGAGTGCAGGTGAATGTCCCATCAAAATAAAAATTTCCCAAACATCAGTAAACAGTCTTATCCACAGTTGTTCACAGCTGTGTAGCTTTCTCCAGAGCGTCTGCAGGTGGTACCAATTCAAAACTGGTTAAAGGTTACATTACTTCCAGAGGAGCCATGGCACAGATGTATCTCTTGTAGAGTTGTTACTATCAGTGAGAAATACAATGGAACTGTGAGTAGTTTCCAAACTGGGCTGTTGTCAAGTGACACATTTGATCCATACTTTTCCCCTGGAAAGACTATGTATCTTTTTTCATATAGGTTTTCCAATAGCTGCAACTATTCAACAGAATTCCTGAAGTTGATCCTCTAAGAGAAAACCACTGTATGCATTGAAAGATCAAATAAAGACTGTAGGTGCTGGCCTATATGTGTGCTTGCCTTGTTATATGGATGAAATAGCAATGAAAAAAACAAGAATTTTCCATTTTGCATATTTTAGAAATGTCTCTACTATGAATCTTTAATGTCTTATTGAGTTACACACAAAAAATGGAAAGTTAGGGGAGAAATTATTTGTATTTGTTACAGAAAAGGAACAGGGCTGAAATGTGTTCTCTGGAATTGTGGCACTGTGTCTTTTTAATTCCCTTAACTTTCTTAGATGCTTGACCATCACTTGCTCACAAGTCCAGGGTCAGACATGCACCAGGCTCAGAGTTAGAGAAATGCTTCCTTTCTGGTGAGTACAGGAGCAGTACAGGAGGAGGCTGAAGCCCTTTTTCTGCAGAAAGGGCCACAGAGCATCATCAGAATCATTTGGGCAAGTTTTCTTAGTCCATTTTCACTCACAACATAGTCCTCAAGTGCTGGTAGAATCCTGATCTCTCCCCTTCCTGCTAGAGGAAACAACTGTTGTATCCTATGACAAATAAACCTAACCAAAGTCTTTCAGCTCAGGATAAATTTTACTGGTGTGACAGATGCAGCTTGTGGTTTAGAAGATATCAGATGAGATAACTTGAATGTTCTCTGAAGCTATGCAACTTGTTGGCATTTAAAAATCATACACATATTAACAAACATCTGTTACACTACACATCATAACATTTATTGTAACATACTGTACAATATGCTGCACTATGTTAGTGATAATAATAACTATGATAATTACACATACAGAAAAGGATGCGCAACTCAAAAGCATTAAGTAGAACCAAAATATAAATCTCTCTGACAGAGAGTTCTCATTTATAATGTAAAACCTTACTTGAAAGAAAAACACAAACAGTACAAGACATCTGAATTGCAGCTCCGATTGAGATCCAAACAAACTAAAGTTAGGTGTAAGGGCAATGTGTACCCAGGGACATAAATAAATAAAGGAAGGAAGCAAGAAAATAGCCTCCTTTTACATCCAGACAGTCCAGAGAATAATAATGTGCTAGTTTTTTAAATCCAAGTACCTATTGAAGATTGTAATGATTTCAGTCTAAAAAGCAATGCTGGAAAGCCTCTTCAGAGATTGCAAGCTCCCACTGTGCAGAAACATTGTGTCACTGCACACGGGTGTAATGGAGACAGACAAAAGAAATACTTCAAGGAAAGACTTGGGGAAGCATTGGATGGTGCACTTTCCCAGAAAACCTAGTTACAATTCTGTCAGTGACAAAAAAAAAAAANGTTGGAAGAGGACATGGTTTACTAAATTCTTGCCCTAAACTGAAAAATACTGCCTCAAAACTGATTATCCTGCAAGCAGAGAAGCTTAAGGTATTCTTTTATTTTGTCAGAAATGGTACCGACAATATACCATGAGAAAGGACCATAGCATGGTTTCTACAGTAACCTACCATTTCTATCTCTCTGGTCTTCTCTACTGATCTTTCCATACAGAAAATAATTCAGAAACATCACAAGGATTGTGTTAATCATCCTTGTGTTCCTGCAGCTTGTTTTACTCTGTATATTTAACTTGCTTTATAAAAAATCAGCATAGTTTGTTACACAAACAAAAGTCACACTCATTTAGGTAAAATTACTCAGACTACATTAGTGTATACAAAGATTTAAGCCTGTATTATCATTTAAAGATGCTGAGCCTTGTATAAAACATCAATAGTAATTACATTTTATTTACTTTCAAGGGTTGATCCTGTGTAATATTTATGAGGTTGAGAAAAATATTGTACTTTCAGGAAATTAAGTTTTGCAGGAATATGTTATCTAGGTTTCTTGGTTTTGCTTAATCAATTTGCACAATAAATCCATTTGACTCCATACTTTTAACTACAATACAGAGAAAAATCATGACATTTTTATTAGATGTCAAAAGGACAAGAATATATTCTTAAAAGCCATTTTTTTAAGATAAAATTATTTACACTTAAAGAGAAAGACACTGTCTCACATTTTGAGTTTGAATGAACCTGTTTATATGAGAGTTGCAGAACAGCATTGACTGAAAGAGGAGTGAAAGGGGAAACTCAGGACCCCTCTTTCCTTTTAGAAGGACATTCTTTACTTTGAAAAATACAACCATCAAAGATTGATATCTAGGAAATGGTCAGACACTTGAGAAAAATACACTAAGAGGCTTCTTTCTGTACCGGATAAAGTCATTCCCAAAAAAAAAAACACTTTACTTTTTTGAATACTGTCGATGTCTTTGTGTTCCTTGACACTTTTCAGTAAATACTTCCCCTAAGTCCTGTGGAAATGGAAATATATTTATAGGAATAACGACTCAGAGGTTCCCAAGAAGACAGCCAGGTTCTTTATAATATCTGCATTCCCATGCCCAGCACCCTTATTTTTCTCTTGGCAAGTGACAGTGACAAACCCTGAGAGGAAACTTCTGGGCAACAATCAGTTTCACAGGGAGTGGCTGCGACGAGGGTAGAGGACAACCTCCTCTAAGAATCTCAGCTGCTGAAGCATGCAAAGAAATAGCAGTAATTTTGATTTGGAGAAATTTATGGGACATTAAAGGGAGGGGAAACACCTTCAAAGACTGGCTTTGCAGTGGTTTGTTGCAATGGTTTCCTTCATTTCAAGGTCCTGGCACACTTTGAGCAATGGTGTTGAAACTAGATTACTTGCAAAGTACCACTTACAAAAGAAGCTTGAAATTTAAAGTAGAACTACAAAAAAACTCCACTGAAAACCAATACAAACAAACAAAACCAAGAAGAATTATGATACTCTGCAAACAAATGCACAGTCATACTTCATCAGTAATTCGTATATGCAAAACTCTTCAGGTGCAGAGATATTCCTTTTCAAGGCCATGCTAAAATTGGAAGCTCTCTTTGGTAATTCAGAGCTTTCCCTTTCTTGTCTGATGTTTGTGCCACACAAAAAAAGAGTCACGCCTTTCACAACACTTCTCCCTTAAGTATCTTAGTTAAGATCCAGCTAGGTACAGAAAAACTCAGAGCAATAGCCATAGTTATCAGTACCCATGAGATCAGATGTCTCTAACCTAACTGTAACTATGATGCTTCCTGACTGTACATTCTAATCATCACTATGAAATTTGGGGCATAACTAAATAACCATAATCCTAAGAATATTAGCAGATCTGCTATGTAAACCATGGAAACCACTATAGTAATGCATGCTTTATTTTGTTTTCTCAGGATTCAAAAATAAATAAAAAGATGAGGAAAGCAGAAAGTAAATACAGAAAAAAATAGCAGGATGTTGCTGCCATTGATGTCTATGGCAACAGGCAGAAAGCCCATGCATTTTAATGGGTGTGTAAGAGTTTCAATTTTTAGTACTTGTGCCCTACATATCTTTTACCTTCAGCTGTTCTCAAGCATTGATTACCTGATGTTCTGAAAAATGAACTTCCAAAATGCAATTTTGGCCTGTTGGAAAGGTTCACTCTTTTTTTTTTTCTTCTGTAATTTTTGCTCAAATTTCAAATATGGGCATAAGAATTATGTTTTTATTTTACTACATAAGTGGATTGAAAAAGTCTTGATGTTGGCAGAACACTTTATGTGATATTTAGCAATAAAGAAGGAATCTCTGTCAGTGCAAAATTCACAGGAGCAGGAGTTGGCTAAATTCATGGCACAGTGTAGGAAAACTACCTCAACTCTGTCTACTTTTGCTGATTTTTCCTTATGCTGACACTTCTGATGCCCCGAAAGTTGCTGTGCTCACATCCTCTCTTGCTGATGTCAAAGAACACTCTCAGTCTTCACATGCCAAGATAAGGAAAACCTATTGCAATGCCCAAAAGACCTAACTCCTGTCAAGTATATTCATTTAACACAGGCACTCTGGTCTGAAGTCTTAAAGTGATGGCATGAAGGCAGAAGGAAGAGAAAAACAGGCAGTAGCTTTAAAACAAAATCTTCGGTTAATAGATAGAGCCACTCCAGTTCATTGTAAGAGAAATAGATAAAAAGTATTAGTCACAAAGACAGAATGAGATTCTCAAATTACAGCTATACACAAAGGATTGTAGGCAATCCTACTGAATAATAACAGAAATAACTTGATCATACACTTGAAGGCACAGTCCTTCTTGTGTCCAGACTTGTCCCAGAAGACCAGTGTTATCACGTGGGTCACTCTTTGACATTACTGTAGATTTAGAATTGTTACACTCTGCATTTAAAAAAAAATAAAAATAAATTCTTTAGCTTTGGGGTACAACCCTCTTTTTTTTTTCTATTTTTAAGGACTATAGAAGCTTAGTGCATAATGAAATAATTTCATCCTCTGCTACTGATTCCCTAAGCTAGGTGACAATCCACTTCACTTCTTTGTCCTCTCCATTTCATTAAGTTCAAACAGATGGGAATAAAACACTTTCAGAACATGGTCAGTAGAAAGCTGACCTGACTCTATGGCATTATGAGAACATGTTCCTACACGAGTAGGGATTCCCATGGATGTTAGCATTCCCTCTTGGATCTGTAGAACAAAATAGAATATCTTGACTTGGAAGGGACCCATAAGGATCATGGAGTCCAACTCCCTGCCCCTCATAGGACGAGACAGGTCATTTGTTTGGCTTTCCACACCCAACAGCTGGGTTGTATTTGGATTTCATATCTGTAAGGTCCCTGCCCTACTTCTTTCATCATCAGCGTTCTAAATTTACTATTTGCTTTGCAGTATACACAAACAAATGAGTAGAAGTTTAAGAATAAGCTCAACAAATGTCAAAGAATGCAATATGGCTGTTATGAGGTGACACTATCCCCCTTTCAAGTGACATGGCTGCAAAAAAAACCCAAAACAAACCCTAGCAACATCCACCAGGCAGGTAAAACAATCTATCTGTACAGCCCAGGAAGCATCATCTGAAGGCTTGCATGTACCTCTGTGTCCTGGGGTGCAGTTTAAATCATCAGGCCTCCAAGGAAAGCCTGAACGAACTGAACCTGTTTAACCTTAAACCAAAGAAAATGGAAGGAGGCATTACATGTGGCGGGTAAGTATATATTTGCTTATTGTATTTTTGGCAAGGAGAAAAAAAAAAANTTTGGAAAAGAAAAAAAAAAAAAAAAAAAAAAACAACAACAAAAAACAAAGAATACACTTAAGTTTCTGAATGAAAAAGTAATTGAGTGAAATTTCACACACCGAGGGTATTTCAGAGCAGGCAGGACAAATGTGGATGACAGGTATTTGTTGATCCTGCACTGGGATCATTAAATTTATGACCACACAAAGACCAAACCAAATCAAACCAAACCCAACTAAAACCAAACAATAACAACAACCAAAAACACCACTTTCACCCTTATTATTTTTCAATCATTTATTCTTGAGAAGAAAGAGAGAAAACTTTTCAATGGTCAGGATGGATTGAAGGAGCTGCTCAACTCTCCCATTCCTGCCCCTTTTCCCTTCTCATTCATTTTATTTCCTATAAATTGTCCCAGAAAAGAAACCATTTATTTTTCTTCGCAAAACATCATAAAGTTCAGGTAAAGTAAGTGTTGGGTCTGAATGTCCCTACTTTCACTGGACAGCAGTTTACAAATAGGATTCTTATTAAAAGATTTTCAGTCAGATTTTCAGACACCTGCCTGTACAAGTGTATATTCAAGAATCTTATTTTTTTTTAATCCAGTTTATTCTCAGAGCAGTGTAATGAAATAGGCGGTAACAAAAGAAACTTTCTGGGGATTGCCATTGAAATAAAGACACTGGCAGCTTTTCTATTTGCTTGGAGACTATCAGGACTTCCTATATAGCCAAAGAAGTAATTTTATTAACAGTGACAGCATTTCTACTGAGGGGATAAAAAAAAAATTTCCAGAACAAACACAAACTTTTTACTAATCCTAACAATCATAATAATCTTGCAGGAATTTTTGAAACAAGAACAAAAGAAGATACAATGAGAACTTTAAGAGGAAAAGAAAATTAATAAAGAGAGATTTAAAATATATTATCAGGAGCATATAATCTTATGAGTTGTTCTCCAAGACTAAGGATTTGAGATTTGCTTCAGTTGCAAATTACATCTGTAGAGCAGTTGTAAAATCTCCTATTAGTGTTCACATCAAAAAGTAAGATATGCCTGACAGACTTCCCATTTCTACCACAATAGGGGTTGAAGACACACAGAGCAAAACAAATAATTCTGAAGGGTGCTGCTAGCTTTAGCCCATCCTGCATCTTATCTGGGAAACACTAACAAGTGGTGCATTTCTTCAATATCTAACCTCTGAAAATTAAAACTATTCGTTAAATTTTGAATGTAAGATTTCACCCTGATCTTGTTTTAATAAGAGAGTGTTTGGCCCTTTAAAACATTCTTTTCTTTAAGTAATCACTGTATTGTACCTCAGCATGTTTGGTTTTCCACAGTTTAATCAGTACACCAAAGGGAGTCAATACAGCAAAGGGAATGGAGCATTTCCTACATCACCTATTTATCTAGCACAAAACTGGAAAGATTTTGAAGGCAATGACAAAAAATCCACAGAGAACAAGGTCTGGCCGCTAGTTCTGCTCTGGCTGTATTTATTGATTCCTTAATTCGCCAAGATTCTCAGCCTTCTCATCCTGCTTCTGTGTGCAATGTTGGGTTTGACCTGCTCTTATGATGTGGGTTATTTTTTTGTGTTCTTTTTTTTTGTCTCATTTCTGTTTTTGTTCTAAATATTGAAATATTTATTTCAGATACCAAAAACAGCATACCGACATAAAACTAGACCCGAAAAATCAAGCATGACACAGTAGGAGAAGAAAGCTTCTGAAGAGAAGCTGTGACAGATGGAAAAGTCTCAATGGATGAATGGTACTAGTAGCAGGCAGCCAGAGGGAATCAAATAATGATTATAGAAGAAAAATGAGGGTTAAAGAAATGGGGTAAAAAACTTTCAGCAGTGGGAAAAAATTCAAGTGAGTAATGCATAATATTTTTATAAGGGGGGTTTAAGTATGTTCTTTCCACAAACAGAGAAAGCAGTAAAGAAAAAGGAGCTAGATGGCTGAAAAGCAAGCCAGTGTGGACAGTATAAAATGCTGAACATGTCTTTGGAGAGGAAGGAATGTACTCCAGGATTCGGTCTGGCATTCCCTCAAACCTGAACAGATTACTTTTTGGCGATCAATACCTGTAACCACCAGAGAGGTCTGTTGCAGAGTTTAAAAAAAAATAAAAAATAAAAAAATAACAGCTTCAAAGAGACTTGGTCCCAAGCTCACATTTTATTTTTGCCACTGGCTGCTGAGGTAAGAGCTTTGGACAAGGCTCGTTTTTCATCCCTTTATAGGGCTGTGGATTGAATATGAAGTGTTACAGCATGTTCTCAGGGCTTCGCTCCATCAGTTTCCTGTCCCAGAGAGGAGTGCTCTCAGGATGACTCTCATCTCCTTTGACGAAAGCTGGTATCAGATCTTTCGCAGCCTGGTTAACGTCTCCTTTAACATCCATGACTCCTTATCCACCTATAAAAGAAAAAAATAAAATACTTATTTTCTTAATTTAAGTCCCTTTTCCTTTGGAGACAGATAGAAAAATCAAGAAAGCTCCTCATGTGTGGAGCGCCACTGATCAACAGCTATATCCCAATACAGCTTAGCTATTTTACAGAAGTACGGCGGGCACTTTCTACATACTGTACTACACCTCAATTTGAAATTAACCTCCAGATTTTTCCCCATAATATAATTTAACCACAAAGACATGCTGAAACAAATGCTTTTAGGTATGAATAGAAAGCAATATTTCATAGAAGTTTCTGGAGTCAGAGAGAGTTCTGTACAGTTTAGCTTAATTTTCTTTTGTCTTTCTTCCATTTATTTTTCAGATACTGAAAGTCAATGCACATTTTCCAGGAAGAACTGATGTGATTTATTTTTTACCCATCTACCTTAGTTGTTCAAAATTACGGGTCTGAATAAGGAAAACCAGAGAAGAACTGAAAAATTAAGAAGTTTTTTCAGGAAATAGATAAAGAGTGGAGGAAAAAAAAAAAAAAAAAAAAGGTGAAGGGGGGCGAAAGAAAGGAGGAAGAAAGGAAAGAAAGATGGAAAGAAAGGAAACAAAAAAAGGAAGGAAGAGAGAGAAAAGAAGGAATACATTTAAGAAAGAAAGAATTAGAGAAGGAAAGAGAAGAAAGAGAAGAAGAAAGAGAGAAAGAAAGAAAGAGAGAGAGAGAGAAAGAGAGAAAGAGAGAAAGAAAGAAAGAAAGAAAGAAAGAAAGAAAGAAAGAAAGAAAGAAAGAAAGAAAGAAAGAAAGAAAGAAAGAAAGAAAGAAAGAAAGAAAGATATTAATAGTAAACTCCAGGATGATGGATGAAAAGAACAACAATATCCTTTAATCATAAAGCACTAACATTCCAGCAGTGCTGGTAAGTGAGTGGAGCAGTGAAACCATTTGAGACTTAAACAGATGGATTAGAAAATGTTCCACTGTGGGTTCCTGGACAGATTTCAAAACAGCAGCCTGATTAGCTAGTGCACAAAAAGCACGTGGTTCTTCCAATCAATAAGCTTTTATGTAAGCATATTTGAGTTATAATATTTAAACACAGCAGACAAGTGGGGAATCAGGAATTCCTCATGCTGGGCTAACAAAGCAGTAAGTCTTGCTCTAATCTGGAGACCTCTTTTTTCCCAGCAACTCTCAAAGGGGTTTTATAGCTAATGTTGTCACCACATGTTCATCAATATATTAACAGCTCCTGACGTTTTTGTGAAAACGATGGTGAATTCCAAGACAAAAGGGTGTTACTTTTTTACAAATATTTTTTTTAAATACTGTTTTAGGGAGAACTTAATCAGATTTTCATTGAATGATGGAAACTACACATAAAATTAACCATTGACTGCTTTTTCTAGTGAGAACCCTTTCCACAAATAATTAGAGAGGGAGTACAATCAAAAGCCCAGGTCAGCCCTTCAGCATGAATAATATATTTATCCTCGGCAACAAATGGAAATGGAAAATAGTAAACTGTTTTATATGGATATTTTTACGTATCTTTATTTCAAAATATCCTTTAAAACAATTTAGAAGAGCTTAAAATTTTTAAGGAATTACTGGCAATTATGATTCTTTCTCTTAAGTGCCCAGAGTTGCAGATAAAATATGATATTTATAAAGGTTTATAAAAGGGATCTAAAATACATCTTTGTATAAGATGGTACTATAGTTGTAAAGTCTAATAACTTGTAGTATTCCAAGCATAGAAATAGACACCAAAAAGGGAAAATTTCAGGCTTTTGTATCATAATTTGACTTCTAGACCATGTTCTCTAGTACTCCATTTATACCATAATCAAGAAATAAGCAGATTTATACTGATTACCTAGATAGGTTTCACTTTGCAGCTGAGATCTGTCTACAAGATATTTGACATTAAACCTTTTAGTTATCTAGCCAGGAATTTTGTTACTTTTTCATTATGAAACACTTTGATAGTGTTTCATAAAGACCAACCTTTCAGTGTTTTGAGTTTTCATATTTGGTAGTATTCAGTACATTTTCAGAAATAGTCCTTTTGAGACAAACAAATAATCAGAAGAAAACTAAACCAGTCAGAAGGTATATAGCAAAACACTTCATTATATGACTCTGATATCACAAGACTCTTTGTGGCTATCACCAAATTATATCCCCCTGTAAAAGCAAGAATGCACAGAAGACTGCTGTTGAAGTATTCACTGATTATAAATCTCTGCTTAGCTAACCCATGAACACAAATGGAGTTTCAAGAGATCAATAAGCAAAATGATTAGTTCAGGATCAACACACACATCTGAAAAACACATCCTTAGAGCCTCATATCTCAGCCAGACCAAAACAGCTTTTTACAGGACTAATGAAAGACATACCTGGAGTTTAAGGACTATGCAGCTACCAAATTTTCACTACTTCTCACTCTGCAAAGTTGTCCCAAGGTTAAAGCATATTTTCCTGAGGAAACAGCATTTCACTATCAACAATTTTTGGGAATGACAAGGAAATTCATCAGGTTTATGCTTGATGAATTTTTTACCTGTTCAAGGTTTATGCCATTTTCAGAAAAAATACCACAAACAAAATTAAAAAGAAAAAACAACACAAAAACAAGAACAAAAACCAACAAAACAAACATCCAAACCTAAGATTTGACCAAGTAAGAAAGAACTTTTCAGTTTTTCAAGACACTTCAGGATCAAATGTCTCTTTTAGCTATAAATATGTCGTGTATTTTATCAGCCTATACAGTAGTCATTATATGTGTAGTATTTGTCTTGCCTTCTAGAAGCCAGGTTGTAATTGCACACTGATGTCTCAAGGACTTCTCTGTGACCTGAAGTACTAGACTGCTGTGGTGCTAGGACTTTACCTCTTTCCATCAAGGAGTTTGAAATTCATGACCTGTGGAGTTGCTGGTTTTCCTGGATCTCCTTTAAATTGCCCAGCCAGATTCCCTGCTTAGTACATGTGTAGGTCTGAATATATGTATATATTTGCCTTGAGGTTTACATTGAAAATGTTCTTCATAAATTGAAAAAGGATATTGGGGAATAAAATGCCTACAGCTCCAAAACAAGTAATAAGTCTGTTAGTCTACACTATTAGAATAGTGTCTTTCAGTCCCCAGGGAATGACCCTCACAGGATGAAATGTCATTCATTGTCAGAGTGGCTAAACAGTTGACAGAAGCATGTAGTAAACCTTGTAGCATTCCATAAAATCCTCTGAAGGAAGCATCCTTCCAGTTTTCTGAGAGAGTTCTTTCCTTTTCTCAGACTGAACCCCTGGTTTTACTTCTCAGTCTCCATACAAGTTGTAATCACAAAATCTTTCTTCTTTCCCTCTTCACTAGTCTGAACTTCAGACTGGGAGAAGAGGAGGAGGAAGGCTGTGATAAGAAGTCCGTTTTCTCTGTGCCAGGTTATTCCCCATTGTTAGCATGTTCATGTTCAGAGAAATGGCAGCATAAATTCTGTTTTTTTCTAGTTATTCATATTCTGTGACTGTTTACCAGCAGTACAAATATCTTGATGTCACGAATAGACTAGAACTCAGATACTATGATTCAAGTTCAGCTGCCAATTACTGCTATTTTGAACAGAAACAAATCTGAAAGTAAAATATTAAATTAAGGATACTAAATACATTAAGCAGATTTTGAAGTATTACTCTATTTCTACTTTAAGGGGCACTATAGACTCCAAAATAGGAAAAGAGTTCTTGTCCACAATTAAAACACTAAGCAGTATTATATTCTGTGAAGCTCCTAGGAGTTTGGTCCCCCACAGTTATCTGTGGGATGCTTCACACTGCCACAGTAGGGCAGTTCAACATTTCAACATCTTACTGTAAAAATTACCCTATTTTTTCTTAATATTTTGAACTCTATTCAGAGAAACCCACATTGCATGAAATTCACAGGCCCCCACAGAGATCAAATAATTTTTCTTTTTGGTGCACCAGTGAGGAATGCTAAAAATAGTTGAACATACCAGGGCGAAAAAAAAATCTCCTTTGGGGACTGTGCTGTCTGTGCTTCCCTAGAAAGAAAAAAAATATAGATGTTTATATGTGTACAATTGCATCCAATTTCTCTATACCATACTAAGTAGTTTATATACTGAATATTCCTGAATCTCAGACCTATCTAATTACTATACTTCTCTATTTCAAATGTAGAACAGTGCATTAATTTCAATTGCTGAACAACTAATAGCAGTTGTTACTTCCATTTACTGTGAAAACATTAAATACCAGCGCCTCTAAGAAGCATACAATTTTGTGTAATATATTGATATTTGTGCACATATCTAAATGAATATGCACTTACATTCAGATGTGTGTGTACAATTGTTTACTGTGAAGAAAAATATTTCCTTGTTGCTATCTATACCTTGTTGTCTGACTTGAGCAATTGATTTAACTGGGTATCAGTGGCGTAATGATAACACAGAGAGGTTGGATTTACTTGCACCTGAGTCACTGGAAGGACAAAGATTTTTCACTAAAACCTTGCTGATTAGGCCACTGGTGATCTTAGAGACAGCACTAGAGGTTTTCTTCACTAGAAACATTGAAGACATGAAACTCTCACATATGCCAACAACTTGCCCTACTCTACTCTTTTCTGAGATATTTTTAGGAATATTTTTAAGGAAGATGTAGCAGCAGTAAGACCAGCTGTAATATATTTTAATTTGAAACATACCTGTATGCTAGAATATATATATTAGAGGCATTGAATCATGCTTTTACAAACAGCACAACAAATTCACCTAAAGTCAAATAAAGGAAGTATATGTTCTTTAATGACTGTGGTGAATTTCTTTTCAGACACTCTGTGCTTAACAGCCCTTTATTCCTGCCCATATGCCTCTCTGAGTGGAAAGAGTTTTATTGGATGTTGTGGTAGCCTTCAGATTACATTCACACAAACAAACAAGACATTACTTGGTGCCAAGACATTTGTATGGGTACCAAACAATCATCATTAAAGCAGTCAACATTAAGCATAAAGAAATGGTTAACACTCCAAAGCATTTAGGTAGATAGAGATTTTCCATTGTCTAAAAAATAAAATAGGTTTTGTAGCTGGTTTTCACCTACTACACTAGTATTTTTTCCCATTACTGAAAGCATTGTGCTTATACATAAGATTCAGCTACTTGTCCTTGAAAAAAAAATAAATATATATTTAGGGGTCAAAATGCTGACGTTTCCTTCAACTATTTATATGAAATATTAGCCTGAATTAAAAATAAATGTAAATAATAACCCATTTTAGTTACTTCATCTATATGTAGCACACTTTTTAACATTCATTTTATATATATATATATGAGAGTAATCACATTTTTGTCCATGTAAATCTTCTTGTAGAAATCACTCGTAGTGAACACTGTGTTGTAATGAGGCAAGTAGGTCATATCATGGGGAATGACTCTTTAAAGCTTCAGGTGTGAACTATCTCAAAGACACCATTCGGAATAGATGAATTTCAAATTCCGTGACAAGCATTAACATGCCCTGTGCAGGACTGGGTGTTGAACACGCAAAGATATTTATAAATTCCAGTTGATGCTCTTAATAATCTTAGGATAATCAGTTTGCTCTTCCCTTTTCATTCGTCATATTTATTTCATGTAGCACAAGAGACTGCCATTGCAAATTATCCATGTTTTATTGGCTTAGGGAAAATTTGAAAATTTAGGTTTTCTATAAACAATATGTCTATACCTTAGCCTCTGACTTCACTGTGATCTCTAAATCATGAGGTCAAGGCAATACAAATCCAAGGATAATTTTTTACGTTTGCTTTTTCTTTCGATAACATTCTTGGGTTTGTAATTTTCTTTTTTTTTTTTTTTTTGTATTTTCATACCAAAATCAACCTTAACTCAGAGGATAGATTTTGATAATATGTCTAGGATTTGCCTGCTTCTGTTGCCAACAGTCCAGTCACCAACAGAGGAACATGTTATGCATGGCCTCTGCTTTCCATTCACTACGGTTTATCAGCCCTTCACCTCCTCTCATCCCTACAATTTGGAGACAACCTAGGGCACAAGCCCATGACAAGTCTGCATTAAGCTACTGCATTTGTCATAAGATATCTTCACTCTGTCTCAGTGCTCCACTTTTCTGTATCTTAATCTGAGTCCTATAAAGAGTCTAGTTACTCAAGTTTTAATGACATTACTAATCCACCAGAAGTTAGAGCTGAACCAAGGTTCAAGGCTTCTCTCACCCCTTAGTACAAAAATGAAGCTGGGTATGTCTCTCAGAAGAGCCCATGCTTTATCTGGGCCATCAAGTCAGCCACAAAATCATACAAGTTAATTGGATGCATTAAACTGAGAAGGATTCTTAATCAAGCCATGACCGCTATTAGCAGCCAAGTACTGGGGGAAAAGGTGGATAATAATTTTTTACTATACATAATGATTGTCTTAAATTTGCACATTATACAAATCCTTAAACAGTGCATGGGGTCACTGAAATCCTGCTCCGAGGTTCAGCAATTGCACAAATACATACAGAGCTTACGTGAACCAGAAAAATGAAACCTGCCCAAGATCCTAAAAGCTCCCAAACCGACATGCAGCTTTAATATGAGCAACTGTAAGATGATTTATTTTTTTCAGATCAAATACACAAAGTTTTGGACGTAATTCTGTTAAGCAGTTTTACATCTTGCCACTAGGTCTTTTTTTTTGACTCTGTGCTAAGATTTAATATCCTTTCAAATGCATTAATGTGTCCCTGGAACAGACGCTTAGAGACTCCTGTATGCTTTGAATATTTCTACTTTAAAGATGACTTTCAATACTTACTGAGACTCTATGTACCACATCTCTGGCACCAGAGCTTATAAAACACTAAAAGAAATGGCTCTTTGCCCAAAATATGTCTGATAAGAAAAATCTTGCTTCAGGTCATCCCATAGTTAGGGGAAAAAATAAAAAGGTGGGACCATATAAACCACCTCATGGAGATTTATGCAAATATTTGTTTCCCTTTCAGGTGACTCCCATTTCAGGAACTTGCCTTTGAATTTCAGGTGTGCACAGTTCTTGTATGCCAAAGAGAAGCTGGGGCAAAACCAGTAAGCTTCAACCAGTTTCTTTCAAAAAGCTGTGTGTTCACTCTACTTCTTTTTGTCTTTAAATTCTGTAGTGCAGCTCAGTATAATGGTGAGAGTTCATGCATTAGACGGATAAATTTCAGACAAATAAGACAAGATTTTTAGCAAAATGGTCAACAGGTAATATGTGAATTTCAAGTCTGGGCATAACCTTAACAATCCTCACATAATTACATTTTTATTGAAAAGAAAATACCTAATTAAGACTAAATTTTGCAATCCTATAACCACTCATAGTAGTCAAGCAGGGCTGAAAGAAAATTCACTGTATTATTATTATTAAAGCCCCAACTATTTATTTTGAAATTTGATTCATGGAACATCTCTCGAGGCTTAGTTGAGTAACTTTTGTTAGCTCCCCAGGTGCTTTTTAATTGGGTTTTATCTTGTAAAGACATACTGGAAGGATGTCTGGAAAACTTGTCTTGGATGCAATAGGAAATCTCTTCTAGTGCTCTGGTTATGTTGCTGTACTAGCATGCAAGTACAGAATTATCCAACTCTGCATGGTTTTTAAGAGCACTTTCAAAATGAGTTATTTCTTTCTTATCAGCACTGAAGCTGCTTGGTAAATGTCTTTTACAGATCTATTGACATTCATGCTTTTAAAATAATAACTTTATGGACACTCTAGATAATGAAATAGAGTTCATGGCAAAATGCAACTGACCATCTACTCACTTGTGGGTCTGAGGAGTGCTTTACACAGAAGCTAGCAAAATGGAAGAGCAGTGTGCAGGAAGGATGTGGGGAGTGATTTGCTATGCAAACCTGACAAAATTCAATGGGAAATTTAGTAGTTTGATGAAAAAGAATATTAAAGCTAATAATAATAAACAAAATTATAGTAATATAAATAAACCATTAAAACCCCACAACATTTAGTATAAAGTGCAATAGAGGCATGTTAGCCGTTTTAGTTGAATAAAACCTTCCTCCAAAACAAAGAAAAAAAAATTACACAGACTACTCTTTTTCTGAGTTGTAAAATCTGGTTTTGCTGAGGGCTAGGAAGACTTCCTGAAAGGTTTTGACAGACCATAAAGTGCATCTAAACACATATATTAGCACACAGCATAAGGAACAAAGAGGAGAAACTAGGAGTGTACAGGCAGTTGCAGGGTTGGAAACAGTGGGATCACATGAATGTTGTGGAACAGCTTCCACAACTTTAGTGCTGCAACGGGTGTATACCAGATCTTCAGCAGGGATGGGTTAAGGGGAAGACTTCACAGAGATGCATGGAGCGCTGCCTAGGGATAAACGATGAGCCAGCTGAGAGTTCATGGGGCAGGAGTAGTGTGCACACCAGCATAAGCAGTGTTGTAGCATAGCATGGTGAGCAGAATTAGTTAGCTGTGACTGAAGAGAGATACACAGGAATCAGTGACGTGAGACTTTATGTTCTGTGCTAACCATGGAAAAGTGGTTATGGACTCTATAGAAAAGTGCTAAAGACAAACACTTCTACTTAATTTGTGCTGTGTCAGAGGAAAGTCAAAGGACCTTATGCAGTAATTACAGACAAAATTACTCTGAGATTGAAGAGCAGTGCTTTAAGTTCGTAGTATATATTGCCAATAAATGTATTGAGAAAATACATATTTCTTTTCTTGAAGTGACATTATTCCTCATATTTTCTGGTGGCATCTATTTTAAACTACGCTGTATTCTAAAGGCAAGATTTTAGAATGGTCTAAATTAGACTATGGTGATTATCCACATTGTGCACCTTACTACTGTTTTATTAATGCAAGATTAAAGATAATACTTTATTGGAAGAGATAACAGCAGAATTAACCTCTATTTACCTTGACATAATAAAGATTTAATAAAACATGGGAAAATGTCAATGAACAGCATAATTATTCTAACATGAAATTTAAATGCAACTTAATTCTGTATTCTGCATGTGTTTAATGCTTTAAGATTAGTCTTGTTCTCTTCTCTCCCCCTCTTATAAAGCTGATTTAAAAATATTTCAAGCAGACTCAGACAACTTGCTTATTAAATGTATCCTAATTTATTTCCAAATTCAGAAACATTAAACATAAAAAACTGCCCGTTTTTGAAAGATATTCACCAAACCTCTGCAACCAATATACATCTCCATATCTCACCCTTGTCCAAAATTTTTACTATTAAATCAAAGAAGATCCTAGCAGTTTTATTACATCAGACAGGCATCAAAGGGGCAGAACACATAGGATTGAAAAATAACACAGCTGCACTTTGCAATGGACTGTTCTTTATCTGGCCGTGTTTTGTTGTTCATGTAATACTTTTCAATAAACAAAGATGTCAATCAACTTTCTTTGCAGCACATCACACTTCAGATTTAAACCACTTCAGACACAGAGCTGCCCCAAGCTCACACATTTAACAGATAAAAATTCAGCTTTCTGTCAAGGCAGAATATAGTATTGATTGTAGACTGTATTTAGGCTGGTGTCTGTTAGAGCTATATTACTTTCAAACTCATATGAGGTCTACTATAGAGATATAACACAAACGTGTTTCTTTTCTAGTGTAATTTTTTTTTTAACTTTCCACATTGATTAGTGGTACTTTCTAAATGACAAAAAATAAAGCATGAGGGCTAGAGTCTACCCAGAAATCAGTGATGGGGGAAGTTACAAAAACATGATAGTAATCATGAAAACTTTGATCACTTGATTTGATTCTAGTGCTTTGAAAATTAACATAATTATTCAAACATGGTCCATTAAAAATCACAACTGTACAAGTCCTTCAGTTTAATGATCCAAGAACATACAGAATGAGCTAAGCTTTAAATAAATACATCAACATTGTACTAGATGGCCATATCAGAGGCTGTCAGGTTACTCGTTTTAAGTAAAACACTGAATGCACTCTTGTTCGTTGCACAGTGTAGGAGACAGATGATTCACTAAATTGTGCAGCATGCTAGCTAATATATTTTACTGTTTATTCTCACATTCACCTGTACTTCTCTTGGGAGCCCATAATGTTGGATACCGTGTCACTCCTAAGGTACTGGGAGATTGGCATAAAATCCCAGCAAATCTCCAACTAATTACATTTGAACTGTAGGGGTCACAGCTGATTTTGACCCTTAAAGTTTGGCAGAAGTTTGATAGGTCTTAAAGTGCCTTCACACTCTACAACACTTGTTCTATCAAAATTTAAATTAATGAATAGGCTGCAGAAGTCAAATAAAGTACCCTGTTTATAAATACACAATATCCCAGAAAAATCAAAGGAATATGCTTATCCATGGCAACCACAATCCTTGAGAATGCCCTGACATTCACTTAAAACTGTAGCTGACAAAACACCAGTTGGTGTCATTGAAGGGTTAAGAGAAAATTACAAATCTGACAGAGGGAAGGGAAAAGAATATCCAAGTTAAGTTGTCATCTTCTGTATATTTTCCTATCTATCTATCTATCTATCTATCTATCTATCTATCTATCTATCTATCTATCTATCTATCTATCTATCTATCTATCTATCTATCTACATAGCAGGGCAGACCTTGTGAGTGGCTGTGAGTCAGGTTTCTCTTAGGTTGTTACTCTTAATGTGGCTGTCTATTTTGGGATTTTCTTTTCTATATTATTGGATAATTGAGTACCAACATTTTACCCACTCACAATTAAATCTCCTGTGAGGCATCAATTTACAGCCCACCACTTCCACACCAAACCTAGTTGCCCAGAAAAGTAGTACATGAAATCTCTCTACTGCTGGCTTTGCAACCATGATTGCAAATGCCCTACTGTTCAGACTGTGAAAATCCCAGCTGTCATCCAGGGACTTTTAAAAACTGGAAAAAAAGCCATGTTTCAAAAATACTAAAGCTGGCAGAAAAACCTTCATAAAATTGAATAATGGTCTGGGTTAGAAGGGGACCTTGAAGATCATCTAGTTCCAGCTTCCTTGCTGTGAGCAGGGACACTTTCAACTAGACCAGGTTGGTCTCAGCCCCATCCAGCCTGCTGTTTTTATTTGAAATATTGTAACAGAAATTTGCAAGTAAGGAAATGAAAAATATTATCTTTTTTAGCTGGCCTGATGAGTTGACCTTATGAGTTCATAAACATTGAACTAAGTGAAAACACTGAAATACTTTCAACAGAAAAGGGGATGGCTTCTGAGAAGGTTAATTATTTCTTATAAATGCTTGCAATTCTTGTTTCTATGAATTCTGGATAGAGTTTTTCATAAAACTGTGGTGAATTAGGAATGTCTTCATCCAGATCTGAATCTCAGTGACAGATTAGGAAGATTATGTTCTTCGTCCTGTCTATGTGTTTTTAGCTTTTACTGGTAGAAAGGCGGTTTCTTTGAAAATTCTTGCACTAAATTTTTCTTTCAATAGCCAGGATTGTGTAGTGTGGTAGAGAAATACACAGATTATTGCAAATTCACAAACAGTGTGGGAGACAGGAGTCTACAAATGATGCATGTGCACTCTAGTATTGTTTCTTGCTCCTTAGGGAAAACTTCATTTTTATCAGATCACTAATAAAAATAATTTGACTATAAAGAATAAGTTTAGTTTGTTTTATCAAAGACAGAGTTGCAAATAAGGTCAAAAATAAGAAAAAGCCTCTCCAAACTTATTTATCTGTTGAGCGCCATGCTCATTATTTCACCATTATAACTACCCTATAGGACTGGCTACCTGAATTGGCAAAGGACTGGCACAATCTGGAGAGATCTTGGTGATATGTACACTCTCCTCTTTTTAAAGCAGGCTGCCTAAGCACTCTGTCTCCTATTGGAATGTGGAAAATAATAAAAAATCAAAATTTTGATTACATTTCTTTCCTCCTCCATACTGTAATTTCCAATCCCTTCTTTTCCTGGCCTTGAGAATGATCAAACACTAAAACATCACACAGTAATGCAGAGGATTAGAGCATTTCCCACCATCCTGCCCCAACCTAATTAACCTCTTTTAATTAATATTTCTGCTATGTTGCTTAATTTGCTGTTATGCTGACTTTCCATGGCTTCTTTTTCTCACCGTTTTGAAGATATACAGGTAAAATTTGTCAATAACAGTCTTTGGAAAAAAATACTTTTGTAGTAATCATTTTTAGACTATAATGGTTATTCTGTCATAAATTTAGTGCAAGGACATGCATGGTATAGACAATGGAGAAATTCACAATGAAGAGCTTAAATTCAGCGGCATCCATCCATACATCGAGGTTATTTAGGGAGATCCTATTGGGAACACTATCACACGGCTGCAAAAGAAAAAAATATGCCACCATAAAGTTAAAAGTCTCTCTATCATACCAATGTGAAAGGTTTTTCACTTTCAGTCTCTGGGAAAGACTTTTTTTCAGGAACGTAATAACACTTTTTTTCTGGTGACCACAGAGACAACATACTTGTTCATGCAGGAACCCAAGATCAAATGATAGCTAAGAGACTATTTTAAATTTATGTAGCCTCAATTTTCAGCCTACAGGTCATTCAAGCTCAACATTTCATTAATGAAATGCTGTCAATATTTCCCTGATATTGCCACAGGTTGACATATGGCATTATTCCAGTGTAAGATTTTCACACATTAGTGAGTGGGAAATCAACAATATTCCCTAAGACACCTGAGGTATGATTAATTCTTTAATAGTCTTTCTGTATCAGCTTGAGAGGAAGAGAGAGATCTTGTACCAGGGAGGAAAGAAAGTGGTAACAGTAGAAGGAAGACAGCTTTGGCTTCTTGCCTGGAGCACTGACTTGGCCAGCTGCCCCACACAAAAACCTTTACCATTCTGTAGCCCAAATAACATGCCAGCAGCATGACAGCAGATCACAATGTACCTTCAGCAGAAATAATGTCAACACAAAAAATTCCATAAAACCCTCCATTAAGAAAGAAGAGTTAGTGCTGTTTGGTAAAATAAAGGTGAACTTGCTCTTTCTACTGGGTTAGAGATGGGAGTCTGATATTTTTGAAAGTTAAAGGGAAGAAAAAGAGTAATAAAAATTTGAAAGAGGAAGCAGATGCTCAGGGATGTTCTTCACTAAGTTGGGTATTAAGGCCAGCTTTCACATCTATGAAATTAAGAAAACTGGACAGATTTGGCATCTGAACAGGTTCAGATCTGCTCATCATCAGGCAAGCTTATACATCTTACCAATGGGAGAACAGCTGTCAATGAGATCGTCATTGATGAGCCACCCAAACCCTCCAGTCTAGAGGAGCAATTTTTATCATAAAGTAACTGCCTTTTTTAACAGAATAAGACACATTAACCACATATGACCTGGCAGGCTGAAAAACAATTAAACCACTTTTAGGGTGAAGTGATGCAAAAGAAACCCCTATAAACTTAGTTATTTCCCATTTCTTCACATTAGTTTGTATTTTTGAGGCATCTACAATGAAAGAACCAAATGGTTAAAATACAGAGATTTGTAACAGAAATGGTGACAAGGCCAGTAACCTCTGCAGATCTAGCAGTGCTGCTACAATAATCATAAAGTAAGCAGTTCTAGCCTTGCACACAAATCAGACTGTCTAGTGTACGAAAATCCACTACCTCCTTCTAATATAAACTTCGTTATCAGAAAGTTGGTTTGGGTTGCTAAGCATGAGAATGATGAAAAAGATTGTCAAAGACAATCCACCCAACACATTAGTTTCCAGTTTCAGGAAGACAAGTTGTACAGCAAGACATAGGCAGACACAGAGAAACAAGCATTAGCATTATAAATGTACAATACACATTTAACTCCTCACATCTCTTATGTTATTTTTCAATTGTTGTCAAAGTATTGTGGGCAATATTTTTATATCCCTGTCTATTTATATCTAAATCTCTCTCTCTGCAAATTAGCATTGCTGCACAACAAAACTTTGTTCACGATAGGAAATACAGCTGTGGCCCTTTCTGTAGTGCTTTTCCCAATCATTATGGGATCAAAATTGCTGAAGAAAAAAAAAAAAAAAAAAGCTAATGAGTTTAAGTACAGAATACTTAAAGAGATAGAATGGAAACCCAACTCTTTGTAAGCAGAAAATCCTGCTCTGGAAAGGAAGGCACGTTTTAACTGTGGGTGTCAACTAAGTCCCACATAACCACTCACTTTCCCTGCAGCAGGGAAGAGGAGAGAATAAAGGTGAGAAAACTCTTGTTAGTTTAATGGGTAAAGAAAAAACTGTGCACATAAGCAAATCAAAACAGGAATTCATTCACCACTTCCCCTGGGCAAGCAAGTATTCGGCCATTCCTGGGAAAGCAGGGTTCCATCGTGCTCGACGGTGACTTGGGAAGACAAACATCATCACTCTCTATGTCCGCCCCCTTCCTTCTTCCAGCTTTATATGCTGAGCATGATGCCTTATGGTATGGAATGTCTCTTTATTTTGTATCTTGAATGATGCCATTCTGAGTGCATTTAAGTCAACTAGCAAAACAGACTAAAATAAAAT
The DNA here is from genome assembly GCA_013399895.1 of Serilophus lunatus. Taxonomy (NCBI): domain Eukaryota; kingdom Metazoa; phylum Chordata; class Aves; order Passeriformes; family Eurylaimidae; genus Serilophus; species Serilophus lunatus. The sequence goes on from VXBA01004963.1 coordinate 108,760, forward strand.
CTTGTAGTGCCTATACAAATGCAATTAATGCCTCAGCACAATTCCATTGAAGCTGTATGATTTTTATAGTTATATTTCTCAAGAAATATTTTTTTTCTGTACAATGAATGAATGGATGTGAAATATTTTGTTCTTTCCAAATGAGCACCTAGGGTATATGCTCTTGGAGGTTAGGTTAGAGGCTGTCTCATCAAAACAGAATTTTTCATGGTTTCTGCTTGTACTTTCCAGCAATGTTGTGATATAATAAAAGTATAGCTTTTGTCATAGCACTTATTCACCTAGATTCAATTCAGCACACACACATTGCTGACGATAACAGAGATCAGAGAAAACGATTGCCCGACCATATTCCTATTTGTCAAAGAAGCTGATTTTTCTTTTTCAAAGAAAATTTTGAAACAGATCTTAATTTCTCACTTCTCATTTTGATCACCATCAGAAATGACAGCAAAAATAGAAACATAAGTCTCAAAATTCAGATTTCATCTGAGATCAGATTTAAAGTTTTGAGATACTTCAGGATGCTTATCTCATGATTTTGTTTTCTATCTTTGGAGAGACAAACTTTCACCACATTGTGCAGATGAAGGTAGAGGGCCAAACTACAAACCCCATAAATCCATTCCATTAATGATAATTGAGCAGATCCATAGTCACAAATTTCTCTAATATTGCATGTAACTCCATTGTCAATGTGATAGTGAAACTGAACAATGTTCAGAACTGATGCTGCTTAGTAAGCAAGCTACATCCAGCTTTTCAGATCAACAGAAAAGTTTCAGGATCTGAGCTAGATTGAAAAGAAGAGCATCCAACCAATCTATAAAGTTCCTATTGGTCTTTAAAGCAGAAAACATCAGGAGTGAGTTGTTAGATGAATTTAGCAGCAGGGAAGCCTGCAGCTCATCAGCTTTCTCTTCCTCAAAAGTAGGTACTTATTGCAGTCAAGAGGAATTATTGCTGGGGTTCTCTGGGCATGATGATATTTTTGTAATAATAAAAAAGTCTGAACAATGCAATTGCACCCCCCACAATCATCCTTTTTGTTTCTCCATTACTGTAATGCACTTCTTTACAATGCTCAGGGTTTATACTTTGATTGTCAAACCATAATGCATAGAAAGAGACAAACAAAATAATGGCTAGTATTGCTTGTGAGGTGGACAAAGCAAATCTGAGCTAGGCACACAGACAGGGTGAATAGTTTTTCTTCCTATACTTGTTTCTTCATGGGAACAGTTTTCCTTATAGAAAGTTTTTCATTTACTTTTAACGACCATAGAGTCTTCATCACCAAGTCATATTTCACTTAAAAAAAAAAAAAAAGACTTTTTGGGAAATGTTGGTTATGTTGTTACCAACAGTGCCTGTTTCTTTATCTCAGATGTATCTCAGCAGTTTCAATATTTTCACAAGGGTTTTCTCAATAAAGTCCAAATAAAGAAAGAGACCTGAATAATACCTGAAGACAAAGCTCTCAGAAATCCTATCCTGAATATGAGCATACCTAGGTGCTTTTTGTTTTTGGCTTGTGAAGTGTTCCCTCTCAACCACTGTGGATCTTGGATCAGGCTAAGAAAGAGGAACTCCTAGCCTCTGCTGGACATCTCTCTCTTATTCTGAGCCAACATGTAGAGCAGAAGGAGAGATTCCCACCAGTGTCCACATACCACCAGCAGTGTAAGTGTATACAGTCAGCTTTCATGGCAATTGCACAGTCTTCCCTACACATCAAGCAAGAAACATCTGGCTATCAGCACTGCTGAGCAGCACTGAAAGGCAACAAATTGACATAATGATCAGAATGGAAGGAAACTGGTTATATCTGGGAAAACCTATAAGCAAAAGAGAAATAGAATTATAACAACTTGAAAATTAAAACATTTTTTCATTTTTTCTCATTATTAGGTATCTGAGAAAGTTAGAGAAGAAAAGCAACTTTTTAGTCAAATTCCAAAATGGTCATTTTACGAGAAACAATTGACAGTATAAGAAATAATCACACTTCACCCTCATGTTGATTTGATTTTTGAATGTGCTTGCTTTGTAAAACTGTGCAAGCTTATGATAACAGAAGACAAATAAAAAGGACTGCACTTCCATTTTCTGTTCTGCTACTCCCTGACTGGAAGACCAAAAATACATTTCCAACCTCCCAATATATTTTATATTCACAACCTGCAAAACAGATCCAATAGAACAGAGGCAAACTGTGGCATTTAATTAATATATTTAAAGCAATAGGACGTGAGGAGATAATAAGAATTTTATGTTTCTGAGGAATACATTTTGTCCCTTCCAAAACACATATGTCAGTATTTGAAGGAAACTCAAGGTGTATTTTATTCTGCTTTTGAAATGAACCTATTTCCCTTTTTAAAATGTTTTCTATTTCATAACAATCTTCAGAGACTGGTTCTCCCTAGCTTCTTGTTTATTAGTACCTGCAAAATTCTGCTGTGTTTAAAAAAGTGGCACAAATAGGATGAGGACTGCCCTGTAAGTAATTATTTGAAAGGCATGTTATTTACATGATACTGATAAAGCCCAGCGTTGTTTTCCTTGGGTTAAAGAGGAGTCCTTCTCTTACCATATTAATAGCATCGAATATGCAAATGAATCTTGCATTCAACAAGTCAAATATTCTGCATGTTTAATTTACAAGTTTACAAAATTCAAACCATTTTAAAGGCTACAAACATGCCATAAAATAAAAGACATTGCACATGGCAAAAGCCGCATTGTTGCTCATTGGTAAATTATTTTCTAGAATTCACATTAACAGCCACATTATTGAAGTACTCTTTAGCCCTCCAGTGTTACAGTTCAAGGTAATATGTGACAGATTTGAACATTCTTAAGGAAGAAAATCTCCAGAGTGTGTAGATTGTGGCTTTGCTCACTGGGCGATTACAGTGGCTTTTATATCTGTTACAAATGTGCAGTTATACTGATAACTTCAAAAGTGGAATATTATTTTTCATGCTAAAATTCTCCACCAGCCCATTATGTTCTTTCTTTGTTTCTTTTGTGCTTTCTTTTTTTTGCTTTGCTTTTTTTTTTTCTTTCTTCATTTTTTTTTTCCATTTAGCTATTGCTGGCTTGCCAGAGATCTTGAACTTGAGAAAGGTTAGACATCACAATGCTGAAGCAGTTTGTGAGCATCAGCAGATTTAGCTTGTAATTTCATTGATCTATGTGGGCTTGCTGTTTGCAAACCAGCTGCTGCACTGTTTCCCCACAGCTACTGATCTGAGTAGCATTGATTTTTTCCTTTACATTAACATAGCATTACTTCTTTAATGGGCATTAAATGACTGGATGTAAATACAAACAGGCCTTCAACAACAAAAGAGAAAAATCGCATTAGTTATTTTTATTTAAAGAACTCTATTAATATTTTTAGGAAAAAAATAAAAGCTTGAGTTATTGATCAAAATAAATGCTATTTTTAGTGTTGTAATTTCCACACGTTTCTTTTGCCAAGAAATATGTTTTCCTTACTGTGTTTACTCTGAGTCCAAAATGCTGCATCTTACAAAGATTGCCTTTTTTTCTCAGTAAAAATGGTAAAGTAGATGTTTTTTAAGAAAAATCATAGAAAGCAACACAAAAGCTCTTCATTGGGCTTACACTAAACCTACATGAACCAATTTCAGCTTTGAAGGACATATCTGTTAGCTCTCACTTTTTAACTACTAAAAAAAATGGACTTCAGTTTCAACAGAGTTAGTGTGACATCTGCAGCATGCCATGAAGTGAATATCTTACGTATAATATGCTTAATATAAGGTCATAGTTTTACCCCACCTGCTACTTTAGTCCTTCAGTGAGTAGTATTTTAAATAACCTTAGAGATTCAATATTCAGTGCAATGTAGAGAGGACAGTGGGGAAAAAAGTAAAGTAAATGCTAAAACCCCAACCAAAATCAAACCCCAGACCCCAGAAACTATTAGCTCAGTCATTTATGAATGAACTCAATCAGGCAAAAGTTTCTGATCCTCTTTAACAGTAAGTGACATCTAACAGCAGTGTCCATACCAGAGATGCAGAACTGAAGAGGAGATGGGATTAAGAGTGCTGGGAAGTAGCAGGTAAAAACTTCTAAAAAACACCAGTGGTGGGTTGCAACCTTCTGGTCTACAGATGACAGTAGGCAACAGTATCACTGCCATAATTAAGAGTACCACAAAAACACAGACACTCCAACAAGATCTAGCAAGAGTAAGACCTTCTTAAATATCTATGAAGGAGGATTTTTGTTTTTTATGATAAACACAGCTCCTGTTCTGACCATCCAGCCTGGTTACCTTGATGAAAAAGTTCAGTGACTTAACAGATGGGAATTCCTCATTGTCATGTAACCCTGTCTACTCTTAAACCTAGAGAAGCAAATAATTTCACAATACTGAGGCAATCATATCTATTGTATCTTTGCTGAGAAAGAAGATAAATTATTCTTATTAGAATGTAATGATGTATAATATAGTGCTGAAACTGAAAATAACAACTAAAATTTATGCTTATCAAAGTTAAAATGTATGTGTTGTCAATCTAGCCAATCACTCCTTGTCTCATAGTCCTCTCAACGTGACTAGTCAATATTTAGTGTCAGTTTTCGCAGATAAAATTTCAAAATCATTATAGATAATATTAAGTAATATTAATGGCTCAAATATGAACCTCTAGAGCATCCTATTATTAACTTCTTTGCACTCATAGGAGAAGACTTTAGTGCAAGCCTTTCTCCAGCATTTATTCAATATTTAATCCACTACGAGATTTTGCCCCTTAACTCATAGTTATATTTTTCCCTTAATAGTCTTCCATGAAGGATTGTACAAGGAATTTTTTGAAAATCCAAAAAAATTATGTACACCAGATCACCTATTTCTACTATTTTATTACCTTTTCCAAAGCACTTTAGCAGGTTAGAGAAGCATGCTTTCCCCTTACCAACGATGTGCAGGTTTGACTCTATTAAGTGATACTTATCCATATGCTGAACTATTCTATCCTTAATTAGACTCTTAATTATTTCTCCCAGAAGCAAGATGAAGCTCAATGGTCTGAATTCCCAGAATCACTTTTTGGTCCTGTTTTAACAACATACACCATATCAGAAATTTTCCAACCATCACTGATCTTTATCACATCATCTTGCAAGTGTCTCCTCTATTTCATACTTTTTATTCTGGTGTATATTCTGCTTTCAACATTAAATTATTTTCCATTTTTACATTATTTCACCAAATCACTCAACACTTCCCTTGTAAAACACATATTTGGTAGCAGTGTTCTGCTTCTAATATATTTAGCACATCATCTGTAAGAAGGAACTACTGAACTCTTTTTCCATGACAAGTAGGTAACTATGGGTTTAATTTTACTTTTTTTTTTTTTTCTTTTTAATTATTTTGTCTCTACGGGTACTCAGGTGAGCAACTACTTCCTCCAAAGTCATCAAATCAGTTTTTCAGCTTTTCAGGGTTTTATTTTTGTGGATAGACATGGGCCATCAATCTCAATGGATTATTTTCTAGCCTCATTTTGAGCCTTCTTCTTGGACAAAGAGGAAAAGGAAGGATCAAATCCCAATACCACCAACACATAAAGAACTAATCAGACTCACCAGCAATATCCATTACCAGAAGTTATTAAAACTGGTTTTCACATGAATCTGACAAATGACAGAAAGAAAGACATTGTGAAAAGTATAGATTTGTATTCCTGTCTTGTAAAAGATGTTCTTGGTCTATGCTTTAGGTACACAGGTCTTAATGATCAGGAAATATTGTTGAACACGATTTTTAGTGAAAAAGCATTGAAAATTCCCACTGAAATGTGTACATGGCTAAGTAAAGGTCAGTAAGCTATTGAGTAAACCTGAAGTGCTCACATTAGAGGATTAGAAACTCAGAATTTTCAGCATTCAGTGAAGTTGGTGGACTTTTCTCTAGAATTCTAGATTTACTGTCCTTAGCAGTCAGGTCTGTATTTGAGTGGATGGAAAATGGAAAAGTAATTGGAACTGAAAATTATGTGTTTTGTTATGAGCCAATACAAAGCCACAAAATACAAAAGCCCAGGTTTCAAACTATGCCTTACTTCTACAACAAAACTGACACCACGTTAACTTCAAATGGGTTTGAACTTCACTAAAAAAAATATCAGATAGATCTAACTGTAATTATTAAGGTACATTACTGCTGCCTTTGTTTTCCCTTCAAATAGTGGTTTCAGTTTCATCTGTGTTGAGATTCTATGTGCTGCACTGTTAAGCACAGATTTCTGCTTAAATTATAATTCTATCAGCTTTAACATATGAAAATAGAACACATTTTAATGTGTTTGTAGAACATTAAATGATTTTTGCTTCAGGGAAACTTGTAAACATTAACTGTCAAAAATTATAATGACACAAAATTAAAACAATAGAAAATAGTCTATAACAACGGATTTTCTAATCGTGTTAACAGAAGTTCAGCTCTGCATCTTCTTACTATTCCTTCAAAGAAAGGAAGTAAGTTGAGGAAGGAGAGGTCAGGTACACAATTTTAAAATGTTGAACAAGAATTTGCTAATATTCTCTGCTTGCTTACTGTGAAGTGCACTTTCATCAGTGTAGGAAAAATGCAACCAATTTAATATGTATATTTTTCTTGTTATGATAATTACCTTTTCATTCAGGATTTTTATTACATAAATATTTTTTCACAAAAATATTGGAAACTATAAGAGTATCATTTAAGCACTGTAAATTGGACTAACTTCTGGGAGTCTGCATTAAGTGAAAAAGAAGCTGATCTGAAGAAATTAAACTGTATCAGAAATATTGACAGGCATATAGACTGAATTACATGAATATGAGATACATACGGACTCGGAGTAGTTCTGCTTAGATCAATGTCAAATTTTATTTTAGTTTTGGTTTTATGTATAGTTTTATTTTAGATTTTAATTTGAATAGGTAGTATGGAATAAAAACAGTATTTATTAACTTTCACTTACCAACAACAAATATTCAACTAGTAAAAGTTCATCTGAAGTTAAAACCTTCTATTTTATGGAGACCAATTAACAATATCGTTTACCTTTATTATTATAAAAATTATTCAGGAGCAAGAAGCAAAAACTGGGACTTGAATGTTTCCATCTATTAATGTGGCATGTATCTGATGTACAGAGGCTGTAAGTGTATGATGAGGTTGTATTGCCCCCTATAGTCACTCTCCATCAGCTGGGAGGGGAGGTGGAAGAGAAAGGTAAGAGTGGGAGAAATTATTTGCCAAAGCACTATGCCTTTGCTTCGGATTCATACTTTGGAAAGGATATGGTTGGAAACTGTGGATAAACCTTTCTGACTATGCTGTTCAAGATGAATTAGTATGTGCTATTTTCCAAGCACATACATATGACATAAAAAGTACTCTCCAACTCAGCTTAGAAGACCTCTGCAGCCCCTGTGGTTTGGCTGTGTTTGGAGTGCATTTGTTGGATGATAGTACCAGCACACTGAGAGTGCACCAGGGATGTCGGTGTACCTGTGCTGTGGACTCAAATGCAGGAGGTGGTTGTCCTTAACTCACCAGCAAAACGCAGGAGGTCCCACAGATGACATCTCCTTTGCTCTCAGTGGACACACCTTTAGGGGCTGAGCATAATAAAGACATTCCACTCTAAGGCACAAAGAACTGTAAAAGTTGTACATAAATTGAAGAGTATAGACGCAAACTACTCTTCGAATCTTTGAAGCAGCTTCAGCAGGCACCAGAAAGAGAAAGAAAAGGTTCACGTAAAGGTTCCTTTTCAGCAGTAGAAGCAACTGCAAGGAATACAGCCAGTTTCTCCATGCTGCCCATGGACACTGGGGATGCTGCTCTTTTAGGCTTCTGGGCCTGAGTGGAGTAGGTTTCCCAAATTCCTCCATTATAGTATGCCAATTTTCACCACCAGAAAGAGGAAAAAACTACATTCCTGGACTCAGATATTTCCAGCCAAGCACATATTTCTTTATTTTGCTGTCAGCTAAAAATTGTTATCTCACCCTAAAATTAATTGAATCTCAGCTGCTGTCCTTCTACAGTTCTCTTACAAACATAATTACGCACAGCATTCAGTATATCTTTTAATAGGCACAGACACAACACACAAAAAAAGCATTAAATTCTTTAGGATCTCTTGAAAATATCTGATCAACTACTAGTGCTAGTATGCCAACAACTTCATGGAAATGGTAAATATTCAATAAGCTCAAGATCAATACCATCCTTCATTGGGTGCAATACACTATTATCATTATTCGTCTTATTTCTGGGGACAGCTTCTCGACTACCACAATGATAGGCACACCTTCAGATAGAGAAAGCTAGTGCTGCTCCTAAGAGGTGAGAGCTCTATTTCTTTTCCTCTGGTGGCACAGGCATGTTTGTAATGACACAAGGGACTGAATGGAGAACTGATGGGCTAAAATCCTATGTTTTTTTCTTACCATATTATTTTTAGATTGAGTCAGTTGATGAGGCTCACCATATAGCAGCACCAATGTCTGGAGTTGCACAAAGGATAGGACAAAAAGGAATAATAGGAGAAAGTTATGGTAGCTGCCCAATTTAATGGAAGCGTTATCTTATACCAACTGGAGAACTTTTTTAGTGTAGCTATGCTTTAAAGAATATGAAATGTCCTTAAAATGCCTTTAGATTTCATTGGTCTGAAAAAAAATATTATGAGTGTTCCTATCCATGTACATTTACAAATATTCTCTGTCTAGACAGAAAAGTCTTGCAAAGTGGAGCTGAACATGTTTAGTTTTTGTGAGTATATGCCCATACATAGTCCCATATTAAATATTTATTTTGATATGATGACTAGAGATTCAATAGTGACTGAGCTACTGATGAGATGCGATTGTTGCTTACCCAGCAGATCAATACTGTCTCACTGCCTACTGATGTGGAGGAGTGTATCCTGATAGTATTCAAATGCTTGATTATCTTACTCCTAATTGCAAGCTCTCTGAAAGGGTCAGTTTTTAATTCTATTAGCCCTGTAACTAGTATAAGTTCTGTAACTCATAAAGGCATGAAGTTAAGCAGAATCATCTTCAAAATTTACCCACTAAAAATTGCACAATATTCATCAGAGGTGTCACACTCTAGTTTTCTCACTTAGAAAACTGAACTTAATCTTGTATTTTCCAGTTTCTCATTTTTCTTTCTTTCTATCCTGTATATACTGAAGTCCTGTTACTTGCTAGAGATCATTGTGTAGTAATTCAGCTATCACAAACTTCTAACAATTAGCTGTTCAAGGCTACGTTATTATCTTTGCCCTCTATTTTCTCTCAGCTATGATGCTACACAAGCATATATATGCATAAATTTGGTTATTTCATTGGTTGGTGGAAAATTCTCTAAGGATGCTTGTTGCTCATCCATTACCTACTTTTTTTTTGGTCTAAATTACATCAAGCATTTTATTTCAACTGACACAGTTTGATTGTGTTCAAAGAACATACAAACAGTATGTCCTTCTACTTATGAAAAAAGGAGACATTAACTATGCTGGCAGCATACTGTGCCTTCATGCTAAAAGACTAAAAGCCACAGTGTGACACAAGTATAGCCCCATAAATGTGCAACCATCTTTCAGCTACAGTGCACTACCTAACTGGTGCAGAAGACAGTGACACATTTGAGGAAGCAACATTACTGAATGCCAAACCTACAGAGATGAACCACTAAATCTTATGAATTATCCATGCAGAGCAGACAGAACACTTGTTTTCAAGGTCAAATGAGAAAGATCCCCTGACCTGTGTGGTAAACTACACGTTAATACATTTATCCATCTTGGGAATGTAAGGGACAAAGTCAACACAGAGAGAAATGAACAGTGGCGCAAGTCTGTCAAGCTACCAAAATCATTATGCCATCTGTTTTACTGGAATTTTTTTACATCTGTGGAGGCCATACATGACGAAAAATAGATCTCTAATTCAAATTCGAGTGTCTTCCAGACTACACTGCATTATCAAATATATTTACATTCTATGGATGTCTTAATTGATTTTGGTTTATGTACACTTTTGCATATTTATTTAGTCATCCTATGACTAATGTAACAAAAAGTAAAACAAGCAGGTACTGGACTTCTTAAAGGGAAATTGCTGTAGTGTTTCATTAATGCTTCTACGATTCCCCCTGGCCTTCACCAGGCAGCATCCTGAAAGTGGCATGATTCTATCAAAATAGAATGTTTTGTTATGATTGTCAACACTAACATTTAAAGGATAACAATTCAGAAAAGAGGTAAGGTGGTCAATTGATTTCTCTTGAATACCTGGAACACAAAACACTCAAGTTTGTTTACTAAACCTGATAAGCTGTTGAAGCACAGCTCTTTGATGGTTCAAGAGAAGGCAATTGTACTACCAGTGAGCAGACAAGACAATGAATTCTGACTGGGAAAGTCAAGTTTAACTTTTTAATAGGGCAAAGGAGCTCAAAAGTTAATTCAAAACCCATCCTAAAGCCTTTTACATTAGCCGAATAGGGTAGAAAGCTCTTACTGGGATTCAGAGCATCATAGTTTCTCTTGCTTTACTCTTGTTTTACCAGGAAGAATAAACTACTTTTTTCCTTTACAAGGCACTGTCCCTGCCTTATCCCATCATAGGGAAGTATGAATTTCTGACTATTCCCTCCTGCAGTCACCACAAGAGAGGCAAATTCACCTTTTCCATTTCTCTCACTATAGTATTGTAAAATCTGAGCCAGGCCATGCATTTCTGTTAGAGGATTCTACCCAGCAATATAAAGGCTATGACACATGGTATATGCAGTGTATCAGTCTACCTGTATTACAGTTTTTCTTAATCATTTGGATAATATTAGATAAAAATAACTTTGAAAATTTGCATATCTGATGACTAGACAGTGATAGGATCTTGCAACAAATATTTCTGAGTATTCATCACTGTGCTTTTTGATATCTCTAAACAGGCAGTTAGTTTAATTTCTTATATATCCATGTCATTTTTCTCTCATATTAATATAACAAATTAATATAAAAAATGCAAACTAACAAAACAAATACATTGCTTCAAAGCTGCTGAATTGATATTCAAGAGGAATCTTGGTTTACATAAATTGTCATTTTTCACAAAATTAAAAAAAAAAAAGATTCCTTGTAAGGAGCATTGAGAAGTATATTAAAGTAGGGAAAATTATAAGCTAGGAGAACCAATAATATTGTTTTTATAAATGCTTGTGAAAAAATAATCAATAAAAAGTTTGATCAAGGAAAAAAACCTTGATGTATTTTATCCTTTGGATGTTCAAGTTTAGACATTGAGCACATTCTTTAAAGAAACTGAAACTAAGGTAACTTCTCTTGTTTTACCACAGATACAGCATCTCTAGAACCATCAGTGGTGTGTCAATCACAGAGAGGTTTTCATTCTCAGACACACATCAAAGAGAGAAGCAAGAAGTACAACATTGCCTATGAAAACTTGTCTACACAGGGGTATCTACTAAGTGTTTTAGATACATTCAGCACCTTATTGCTGCCTGAAACCAAAGTCTACTCCTGCAGCAAGTTTTGACCGTATATAGTTCATTCTGTGGTATGACTGCAATAAAATATTTCCTTTTTTTGTTTTTCCTATATTGTCCTAGCTGAATCTCCACCATTGTTTCCTTCATTGTGAAATTAAGTTTTGTTTAGTTTTGTTTTGCTATTAGATGTTGATCTTCATCCTGATCTCTCCTTTCTCCTTCTTGCTTTGCATTCTATCTCCTCCTCTCCTCTTCTTCTCTCTTCTCTCCCTTCCCCTTCCCTTCCCTTCCCTTCCCTTCCCTTCCCTCAATTGCCACTGTCTCACATTTTACTGTAATAAAGTATATATTTTACATTAATGAAGAAATCATTACAGAAATATACTAATATTCTAACACTTACCTATGACACCACATAACTGCCTTATATAATGTCCCCTATAAAACAGTCCAGTTGCTCTTTATTGTATAGCTCAGCTCTCATCTGTTGTGTTTTGTTCAGTTTGATATGATAGTACAAAATAATGAGGGTATTAAAATTGTATGATTGCAGTATTGGAAAAATACCACTGCTGTTGGTCAAGTACTAATGAAAAATGAATGCAATTCCTCACCAAATTTGAATTGCCATTTTAAAAGCAGTCATCTAAAACCAGGCAGTATTTAGAAATGCATGACTACAATGTTTACCCAGGAAGAAAACAGTGTTTCTTTATAATTCCAAAGAACCATATGTCTCCTTTAGTAGATCATACCAGTTTCTTTTGTGAAGGCTAATAAGGGTCATTAAACACCAATGGGTCTCTGAGTCCTTCTTCAGAGTCAATGACATTGTAGGCTTCACCAGGGATCTCATTTTCCTTCTGTACAAGATCTTCAGGGCAAGGGAGGCAAATGAACTATGAAAAACATAATCACTGCTTTTACTGTTGCTTTTTTTTCCATCATAAAAATTCCATTTATTTAAATTCCATTAAAAAACACATTTGCCTGCTGAAAGCATAAATATATACTTTTGTCATAATTTTTCATTTTATAAAAGGGTTTTATCATTCTTTTGGATAAAAAAAAATAAATATCCTCCATAATAAATATTATGCAAACTTTTTATACAAACTTCAGGACAAAGTGGTTAACAAAGTAAATTCCTCCAGAACAGTTTCTCAGGGAGATGGGAAAATATTTCTCAAGCATCTCAGGGGATTAGCAGTCTAACATTCAATCTCAAAAGTTACTTGAGCACCAAGATTCAGCTTCTCAAAAGTACATGGGCCTTTAACTCACATTGTAACTTAAGAGAGTTAGACCCTCAAAACTTATGAGGATCTAGAATTCAGGATGAAAAGTCTTACTGAAAGTCAAGGGGATTTGAGTTATCAAAGGCCAGATTTTTTAAAGAGTATTTGAGGAACTTAGAGGCAGAGATAGCTGCGTAGCTGATTTTTTTTTTTTTTTTCAAAATAGAGTGAAGAAGGGTTAAGTCCCTAACACTCATTGAGACTAGTGTGTTCTTAGAAAGTGCTAAGTACACCTCTGAATCTAAATACCTTTATAAAACCTTTCTTTGAACCGGTTTTGACAGGGGCCTTTATCATCTGAATGCAATGATTTATCCTCTGCTTAAGTCATGACCTCACAAAGATTGCCATAGACATGCTTTACTCAAACAATCTTGCATCATGATCTGGATTTGGGTTTAAATTGATGGAAATGGACAGAATTAGATAATCAAATCTTATTTTAACATAATTCAGTTGGTATATTGATCCATACGTTCATAAAAGTTTGAGACCTGAAAATAACAGACAGTTTTGCTCCACTGTGTGCTCACTTGGGAGACCTCTGTTAGATCCTGAGCACGTTCAGCCTCAAGAATTCATCCTGTATATGCTAAACAGCCCATAGCAAAAGCAAGTATGTATGGTATCATACTGTTAGCAGTGCTGGAGTCTGATAATGTGAATGACTCATTTGCTTTCACCATATTTGCCACAGTTGGGAAGAAGATGAGGAGTAGAATGTACAAGGAAATTTAACATGATGCAAATCTGGAAAGATGCAGTTTAAGATTTTAATTTCTGAGGAAGCAAAATTTTTTTCTGGTTGCATTATATCACGATTATCTGCAGTTCCATTTTTTAGCTCCTGCTAATTTATTTCTTGCTTTTATAATTTACCCATATAATTATCTTCTCTAAATATAAATTTCCCTGTAGCAGGTCTCAGTATTTAGCCTGGAAGGAGAATCCACTCTTTAGAACTGGAAACATTGGTTCCTTCCTGAGTCGTTTGATTTTTTGCTGCACTGGCTCGCTTCTGAACACAGTGGCTGATGGTAAGCTTTGTCAAGAGACGCTGAGATATAAAGAACAACAGGTTACCTTATAATCTCTCCTTGTTAATGCTTGTTCTGGAAAGCACCTGCTGTCTTTAAAAGGGATTTGAGTGACCCAAGATTAAGAAATCTCCCTACAGCAATTACTGTTCTTATCACTGAAGAATACTCATACCAATGTGACATCTTCCTGATGGTTTCAAATCCACGACTGAGGGAGAGATAAGAGTCAAAGAACCATACAGTGTGCAATTGTAAGATGACATCAAACCAGTCCAATACAATTTCATTTCAGAGAAGAGTAACACTATCAGACTAATTGATTTCTGCCTGAAAAGTAACTATTAGGATAAAATACCCTCTGATTCCATTTAAAGAAATTTTGAAGAGCAATTGTGCCTACAGAATGTCTAATAATCTTTCTAGATCATCCTTATTGGGCAAATAACATAAGGGGCACAGAGGAAGCTAAATGAATCACACAATCTAACACTGGCAATGATTCAGACAAGATATTAAAACTCGAGAGTACTATCGTCTTTATGCCTTGCTACCTCTTTGGTTTAAAAGATACAAAAGTATAGACTTCTACTCTTATGAAGTCAATTTTATGATGCAAGTAAATGATCTTCTATCATGACACCCATTATACTCTGTCCTTTACCCCTCAAAATATTTTTCTAAGCCTGTTTCACCACTGAGCTCCTACCACAATCAATTGCATTGACAATATTCGTGCAAAACCTGTTCTTTGGAACGTTATCCAAAGTCATTAACGTTTCGAAAATTAATGTGGAAGGATGAAATTTTCAAAAGAAATTATGCCCATTGAATTTGCCCATCTTTTCTTCTTTCCACAGAAATAAAGGACATGAACTGTGATTTTGTTTCTTCGTCTCTCCCTCCCTCAACTCAGGATCCTTCAGAAGATGTCTTTAAGAAATAGAGAAAAAAAAACCATAAAACTTAAATATCAAATAGTACTTCTTCACACTAACTGAGAAAGTGAACCTGCTGGGAACCTTCCTTTCTCCAGTCTGAGGGTATGTTGAGGTCTACAGATGATCAGTCTTAAAGCAGTAATGTCTGCACCATCTAGTTTTTTTTTACATTGTATATGAACAAAAATGGAGTTTACCTGATTTTATTTCCAAGTAAAGAAAAATCAACTAGTGGAACTCACAGAATGCTTAGAAACTGAAATTATTTCAAATCAGATGTAAATTACACAGTTTTGCCAGAAGAAATAAATAACATAAGGCCAGAGTGATAAAAGGTAATTAGAGACTAGCATCCTGGATGCTATGCGATGGAAAGCCAAGATGGCAGTCTGCTCCAGCTGAAGAAAGTTTTGGCTGTCCTGAGTCAAGAAAGCAAAATTATCTGATGTCACTTTTGCTTGGCTTTGTTTAGAAGGCCTCTAATGGAAGAGAATAATGTTCACTGCTTATAAACTCTCTATCTATAAATGCATTAGAATATTTTCCATTTTGTGTTAATAACAAAACTGGAAGAATAATCTCAATATAACTTCAGACCACCTTATGCACAGCTGTCTTCTTGACTGTAGAACACCTGAAATGTGTTGATTATATCCACAGTGGTAAAAAAAGGTACAAACAGCAACCAAATTAATTAGTGAGCTGCAGTATGCTTCCAAAAGCAAGGATGGATAAACATTAACTTTATTGGCGTTTATGCATCTAACATCTCAATGAAAATTATGTTTCCAGCATCACAGAAATTGTGTCAGCTACGTTGTGGACTCTGGTGGAATAGGGTGATCTACAAAAACAAAGAGCTACAAGGAGGTTGACTTCTGTTTGTCTGGATTTGACACAGAAATCCCAGCTCTTCCAGTGATCCACAGACAAGTTACTACACAATAAACCCCACCAGTTTCTTAACAGGTTGCTCAGCTCCTGTGTCACTTTGTAGTTAAGAAGTCTTTAATCTTCAGGCTGACATAGGTGCAATGAGTCTACAGACTAAAATTTTATACACAATTTGGAAGAAACATAATTTCTGCCTATTATTCTAGCTGCTTTCCTCTGAGTAGAACAATGTGGGGGAAAAATCAAACGCACCACTATTACTTGCCTCATGTTTTGTGTTATGAACTGCAACTGTGAATATGTTAGTACAAAAATAACACTATTCCTACGTTCCAAGAGTATAAAAGCTTGTCAGTCGTGAAATGCTGCTGGTCAAGATGTATCTCTCAAAATATAGGCTTAACTTACTCCAGATTAAAATTCTGTTCTCTGGGTTCTCATCTGAGGACATATTTTTACAATTTCCAGTGAAATGTATATTTTCAGATCTGAGCAACAGTCCTTAAAATGGGGCTTTGTGATACTGAAAATCAGCCTACTAAAGGCATTTAGCACACAGAGCTAATTGTGTAACCCCTGAAATCCAATGGGACTATTCAAATTGTGCAAAGAGAGTAACATGAATCAGCATTTGCAGGACTGAGGACTTCAGTGTTACATCACTAATACCATTACAATATAATATTTAAAAGTCAAGAAAGCATAAAGATTAGTCTAAGTGAAAACTGTCGTTCATTAAATGTAATAGATCAAACAAAAAGAAGTAAATATGACAACTCTGACTTTTAGAGCAGGATGCCAGACCACTGGTAGAGACACAATATTGAGCTATGAGAACCCTTGGTCTGATCCAGCACAGCAGCTCCTACATGTTTTTGTTAATGAAGCTAGTTTCCAGAATTGAGAAGAAGCAGCTTCCTTTTTTTATCACGTTGCATCCTCACATGCATTCAGCTTTATTTTTGAGGCAATGGTCAGCTGTGGGCAAGTGGGCCACTGGCTATTCTAAATTATATCAGGGCTCAGAACACTGTAAATCATGCAGGAAACTTTAATGCCTCCTTTGCCCACAATGACCATCAATCCTTTATCCCCATTATTCACAACTGGAATCCAGCCCAAGTGTCTGCAGTCTTAAGCAAGACACCATCTTTGATGACCAGTTTCCCTCATACTTAAACTACTCCACTGACAAAACAGCTTTCCTCTTCTCCAGCCTATAGAGGTAAGAAAAAGCAGTGAGAAACAGGAGGTTTTCCATCAAAGAGAATTTATATGCAAAAAACTGTGCTTCTGCTACAACCAGCAGCCTACAGTAGAATATTTTTAGGATATAGATAATTCTGGCTTAGTTCCACAAAATGAACAGTAGAGCTGCCTCAATTTAATTACCACCCCATGAAGAAACTTGACAGCCTCAATGCAGTGCTTAGTAAGCATTTTACCTCAGACAGCTTGAAGATGTATTGTTGCACTGAAATTACAATACATACCATGACTTGTTCTGTCATCCTACTTTGGGAATGCAGCATGCTTGTCTCTATAATGAGCTGTCTGATATTCACCCACTTCACCTGTAGCAAACAGGAGTAAAACGCAAATAACCATAAGTTGGAATATTAGTTGAATGCAAGTTAAATATTCATTTTTGGAAGAAGGCTTCAGATTCTTCCAACTATCTGGGCATATATAATACACAATTTAATTATATTTACATTTTGAAAACACTTTGAATTTTCCAAATTTTTAATTATTACAATCTGGGGGGAAAAATCCCCACAACTCAAAAACCCTATTCTCTTCTTCTCCATCTTAAATTTCTGCTTACAAGATTCCTGGAAAATATTTAGAGAATGTACTTGCTACTATGTCTAACACACAATAAAGTATGTATAACTTAAGGGCAAATATGTTCTTCCTATAACAAAAAAATTAACTCTGCAAGAAAAAAAAAATCTCTACTTAGTTCAAAAACCAAATAAGAAAAAGAAGCTTAGTTCATAAACCAAAGAAGAAAAACAATGTATTAAAAAAATGTAATAGGACACTTTATAAAGCTTACACTATTGCTGTCCTATAACACTTTTTAAATAAAAGTACTTCCGCTTAAACATATATGCTAGCACTTCTACACTTCTGCACTTCTACAAGTATAATAAAATGTTGTATCTTTATTAAAAACCGTAACAAGTGATCCAGCTTGTTTTCAGCAGAACAAAGATTGAAATTTACTTATTTGTATGAAGTCTTACAGAGAATATTGAGAAGCTTTATTTTCTTTTTAATTATGCCATTACATCAGAGCTGCACTATGCCACCCTTCCTCTGGCTAAGTAATTTTTGGAAGTGTGTGGAAAACGAATTAAGCCCAGGCTAAATTTTAGAACAACCACCTCACAGGAACTATTCATATCTGTAAAAAGGCTCCCCCTAGAGCAAACATAAAATCAGTGAATTTTCATTGACTTAATCATTGTCTTAATACCACATTGAGTTAGATGTCATAGACTGAATAATGTTTAATGCCATCTCAGAAGCCTTGAATTGTGGAATGAAGAAAAATAATACTCCGCATTAGCCACTGCAATAGCATGAAAACCCCAAACAATACACAAACAACAGAAAAACCCCAAAAACCACCTTTGTATCTATGTGAAAATATCTTGAAATACTGAAATATCTCTTTAACAAACAAAAAAACAACCATTCATGGTATGATAGTTCTATTTATGATCAGCCTTCCTTCTTCTGTTTACTGCACCTATGTTTGTTTAACTCAGCACTATGTTCCCTGTGATTGTCTCTGAACAAGGCATCAAATACTCAAAAGTAATTGTGCAGGTTATATATCAGAAAAAATTTTGGCATTGCGTACTTAGCTGTTTCTGAAGACTAAGTCCTCCTTGTGATAACTCAAGAATCTAAAAGCCAAAAGGTCAAAAATTCTAAAATGTTGAATTGAAACAAGACAAGCTAGATTACACAAAAAATCTGATACATAAAAGGTCAGAAGAAAAGATGATCTAATCCGTAGATTTAAAAGTTCAAATATATTTGAGAAAGATCACTTGCTATATGATATTTTCTTTTTAATTTTTAAAAAATAATGGAAACCTCTGCAAGATAAAATATAGTTTGGATTTGCCAGATGTCAGCTCCTTGCAAACTCTGGGCACAATTAATTGGATTTAGATCTTAGCCATTATCTTGAGTATGAATTATATATCAAGCTTTATTTCCATTCTCTTGCACAATATCTCTCTTTTCATTTCTTTTAAAAATAGAAATGTTCCATCATCTTTCTTCAAGCTGACAGGGTTACAGAAAACAGAAGTACCTGAGGATTTAGAAAGCACTTCCCAGTCACTATTACTTGAAAGCAAGAATTTTCATTCTCAAAAAGGCATGATGTCCAAAAAAAACCAATACTCTGAACAAAGATGAAAAATTGTAGATTATTTTCACAAGCTCTTATTCTACCATGGAGAAAATATCCACATTCTAGCCAGGCTTCTTTGAAAAGAATATTTTCCTTTTATATAGAGATAAAAAGCAAAGCTTTCAGGTCAGAGGCTATAGGGGAAAAGAACTAATGTCTCCCCTGCTTTGATGTTACAAGTACTCTCTCGTTACAGAAGTGTATTAGAGCTACCAGTAAACTGAGACAGCATATTTAATAACCAGTTTCAGTATGGTGGCATATGGATTATTCTGTACATAACACAGCAAGCAGTCATGCACGTTATAAACAATACACAGACCTTTATTTTAACACGTTAACATTACTTTAAATATGGCATAGCTAAAAGGTACTTTGTGATTTATAGATCCTGTAGGAAGACCCCCTCCTTATAAATGTTTCTGAAACAAATATAGACAGCAAATCAGGATTGTTTCTCTCTTAGTGACATGTAACACATAATGGGGTTTGTACTTGTGTGTAGTATCTGGAAACAGCAAATTTCAATCTGTGAGTACTAAACATAACAGTGATAACTAATATTATCTTGTATCTCATTTGCTTTTGAAACTGAAGGATAGCAGATTTAAGAAACCAGGCCAAAACAGTGTGATCTTATACAGTTGTCTTTCACAAACTCCTGAAAGCTGAAAGAACTAATGGGCCAATTTGCATTGGCAGTAACGCATCAATGCACCTAATGGACAAATTTACTTATTAAGTAACCTTTGGGAACAGTATATATCTCAAAATTCAAAATATGTTAGAACAACACCAATAAAGATTACCTCAAAAATCAGTCAAAAATATTAATTAAAGTTTTGATGCTATGCAGCATCAAGCTGTAAAACAGTAAAAGATATCCTTAGGAAAAAATTGCATTATTTTTAACTTACTCCTTTTTTTTTTTGTATCTATGTAAATTAAAATTCCTAGGAGTACTAATCCACGAATTAACAAAAATAATGTTTATTCTTCTAAGTATTTGATATCCTCCACTACACACAATAAAATATAATTTCTGTTTGAGTTTTCTATAATATGGAAAACTATGAAATACTAATTGCTGACTGAGATTACTGATTATGCAAATATTAAAATAAAATTAATACTATTTAGATACCCTGTAGTTTGAGCATTGCTTAGTAGACAGAGAGTTTGTTGACTAAATCTCATAAAAATCTCAAGTAATCAAAAAGTTGATATTTAATTACCCTATATTTGAACCAAAGGCAGATAAACCCTTACAACTTTTCTTGTGCCTACAGGAACTTCTGTAATAGCTCCAGATTTCAGCCAGAAGTGGGCCACTGTAAGTAGGGTAACAAGGGTTTGTGAAAGACTTGCAGTAGGGAGTATTCAAAAGAAATATAAAAACAGTAGAAATACTGGGAATGGGAAAGTGAAAAGAATCATGAGTTCAGGGGAAAGCTAAGAAAAATAGACTAAAAAAAGCTAGATATATGAGGAGTATGGATAAAGAAAAAATCTTGCAAGAAATAAAAAATGGGGAACCTTAAATAGAGAGGAACAAGGGAAATATAATTTTCACTAAATGTTTCCTGGTACAGCAGCAAAGAAACAAATTGTTCCCCCTGTAGGTTGAGGTACCTGCCACAAAAAGTCCAGGAGGAGTTTTTGAGCCTGATTATTCTTAACAGATTTCCAAATTACATTTTTAGCTTTGTAAGTTTTATTTATAAATATATTTAAGATTAATGATTCACTGGAAATATTGGAGAGCACAACGTTCTAAATAAGAACAGCTTTTCTACACTTGGTTTTCATGTAGGTAAGGTAGGTTTGAACTGATGATACTGGTTTCACAACAATATGCAATCACCCTGCTGCTCTGCAGGAAACTATACCTCCAAAAGCAGAGCTATGTGGAGGGAGACCATCCTCTGTCTCTTCAGCTGTAAACCCATTGTACCTTCTGAGGTAGTATAAACTCTTCAGTACGTAGACATAAACTTGTGCTGCTGTAAGGATAATGAATGCAGCAGAAAAGGCTCCCAAGCCCAACAGCATTACAATAGCATCAGGAGCAGAGAATTGTAAACCAGCATTCAAACCCACAGCAGCTGTATTCATCAGGGGATCTCCTGAGATGCCTCACAGATCTCAACAAGGAAAACAACAAAAAATGCTGGTCTACTTTTTCAATGGAAGGTATGACACACAAAGGCAACATTTTGTTTCTCTCCAATGATTGGAAGTGTCCAAGTTGTGTCTCTTTTTCTGTTTCTACATGTGTTTTGGAAATCTCCAGATTTGTCCAGATGTATCCAGCCTATCTCCTTTGTGATGTAATTGTGAAACCCTTAAAATCTCTCTGCTCTGATCTGCTGTTTTTTCACCCACACCAATTTCTGCTTTACTGCTAAATTCTCTGCACGTTGGCGGGTTAGTTCCCCAATCTCTTTCTCTTTCCATATGTCAATATTACTTTACTCCATTTAAATCATAATGCTTTTTAGACTAATTTTGTCCTCTTTCTTCTGGAGAAGTTGTACGTGGACCCCATTCTAGTTTCCCAAGCAGGACTAGAAGGAGTAGGTGCAGGTTTCCAGGTGGGAAATAAGCAGAGTGATTGATTTTTGTGTGCAAGTCATAGAAATGTGGGGTACAGTCGTAGGGATCCCCAGCAGATTGTTATGCTTCCTCCTCCAGAATACTTCTTTTTATCCTGCTTATTCTTGAACAATGAGTCAGTGGGAACAAAGATCACCCAGTGCATGTGTTTAAAAAAAAAAAAAAAGAAGAAGAAGAATTAACCAAAACGAAGCAAAAAACAATACCACAAGCAAAGGCTCTACTGCTAACAAGAAATGGTGATGAATTTTCTTTAGAAAGCTATGTGACTTATAAACAATATACTACTGCCATGTGTTTAAAAAGAACAAGGTCACAAGTGAGAAAGAAACTAAGTGTTTTTCTTAAAAGAAAAAGCCAGGAGATACAAAAGGCCATACATCATTTCCCACTGAAATTGTATGATAAAATGACAGCAAAAATCAGCTTAGAAGCAACACGTGAACTAGCCTTCTGTGTCTCCTGCTCTCTTCCTTCCAAGACTAAATGGATCTGTGTCTCTCTTTTGTCACATTGTTGTAACTTTCATTCAGTCTCCCTACTTCACCTTGACCGCATCTGAACAGTGACAATATGTTTCTTGTTCTTCACACTTTTCCCAGCGAGGATCACTGACAGCCTCTTACTTTGTATTTTCTCGGCTTTTGAGGCAGTGAATTTTTCTCCTTCTTTTCCCCCCAGCCATCATCATTGCTATTTGGGGAGAATTTGGTTCAATTTCCATTTTAAACATGAAGTGTTTGAATTAGTTCATAATGTCTCCCAGCTTGCAGAGGAAAGAGTTGGTCTTTAAAAAAGGGGAAAAAAATGGGTTTTCTTCAAAAATAAAAATGAAAAGCTGCAGAATAATCTTAAATCATTTTATACCACATAGAAAAACTTGAAAATAATGAGAGCTCTTAAATTTGGAAATGATTGTGATTCTAGGAATATGAATCAGGGAGAGCTGTAAAATTATTAGAACACTACAACATCTCTCATAAGCATTTCAATTCAGAGGTGATCAAAGATTCTGGACTTGCAGAGCAATTTACTTGGCATCTGCAGAAAAGCCTTACTCTTTCAAACTGAAGCACACTTAACAATATGAAGAACTCAAATAATTTTAAATCGGTGTGTACCATACATGCCTAGAAATCCAATTTATGTTTTAAATAAAAACATTATCACTTCAGAAGTATGAAGAGCCCACCCACAACATAACAGCAATCCAGCCTTTCCAATTCACATGTCAATTCAGCCTAGCCCTTATTTCTCCCATGTTAGGTTTTTCTGCCATGGGGAATTGCTGAAAACATTAGAGATGAGGATTTTTTTTTTTATCATTGCCTTCTTATTGTCTTTTAATTCTTTCCTAAACTCAGTGAACTTCTGGACAGACTTAGTTTGCAAGCTGATTTGCAAGGTGTGAATGATATTTAAAATATTGTAAAGTAGAAAACAGAAGACAATGTTTAAGCCAAATTAAAGATGTGACATACCCAACCAAAACTTTAGTTCAGATGAGTTTAAGTTTGTAAAAAAAATGTTTAATTTATCTGAGCTAAAATTTGCAGATATCTATTCTTAAGGGGAAAAGAGTATACTGAGTTCTAAAACAATATTGATAGAACAGGAAAATAAAATCAAGTCTAGGTTTTAAAAATTACATCTCAACTATACATGAAAAAAAGAAACCATGAAAATTCCCCTGAGCAAGATAGGCCTTGTGTTGACCCAACAGATCCTCTACTGCTTCCATGTAGATCATTCTGCTATGCAACACATGCTCCTGTAACCAGACAACTTGTGAAGCCTCTCAGTTTTCCATAGCAGGAAAACCAATCATACTGACCAAATTAGTAACCTTTTCTGTAGCCCAGAAGTCTTGCGGGTGGTCACATTAGTGCTACAATCTATGGAAACTCTAGTGGTTCTTCATTATTGACACAGAAACAGGACTGTGTGAGACATACATGAGACAGCCAGTGATATTTCAGGTAGGATAAGGTCCTGACATCCAGTTCCGGAAGTATCCCATTCTGTTCCAAGTAGGTACTATAAAGACATTAACACAAATTTGAGTAGAACTTGACAATGTTGGGGACCACTGGTGGCACCAGAAACAAGTAGGTGGAGGGAATCAGTCAGGTAAGATGACCATAAATGTTTCCCTCGAGTTTTAAAAGCATACAGCAGTTGTTTTGTTTTGTGAAGGTGATGCAGTGATGGATGAAAAAGCCCCAGACAGCACAATTGACTTTTTTCACATATAGATGAGACTTGTTGCCATTTTACCACCTGTAAGTACCTTCTTCAATGTACAGCATACTAAAATACTTTTAACTGGCAAGGACTTCTGGAAGTCATTTGGTGCAACACCAACCAGCATAGATCAGGTTGCTCAGGATTTTGTACAATCAAGATCTGAATATCACCAAGGATGTAGTTTTATAAATCCCTAATACTTCTCCATGTTCTTCATCATTTAAATAACAGTATTCTAAAATTAGGAAATTTTAAATTTTCTACCTGAGAAGTTGATAGTCAGGCCTGTTTCTAAAGATAGAACATATCTATGAAATATTAATGTGGTCTAAACCATTGCAGTGCCCTTGACTGTTTTTAGTACTACTGGAGTCCAAGTGATCTACAGTAAGAATTCTGTTCTGTTCCCCATGGGTTATAGCTTAGCCTCAAGACTTAGTGGATGTGGGACTTAGTGTGAATTTAGTGGAGACTATGATGTCTATGAACCCTTACAAAATCTCACAAACAAACAAAAAAAAAGCATTAGTAGATTTCTACCTCATGCTATGCCAGGCTCATTGTCAGAGAGCAAAAGTGCCTGTGAGTACCCATCATCATGTTCTCAGGCTTATAAAATTAATTTAGCCCCTTGTGGTACAGACTGACAGAAGCTAGTAGAAAATCCATTTTTAAAGAATGCATCCTCTTCTCTTGAAAACAGAAAAGAACACTAAACCTCTACAGAATCTTTTAAACAATGAAATCTGAAGTATCTCCAACTGTACAAAGCTTGAAGACCAAGTCACAGCTGTTAGATACAGAATTGCATCTTAATAATTTTCTACCAGATTTGACTTTCCTTTCCTAGACTTGCCTTTGTGTGAAGTTTGAAAGCAAACTTGTTTTGGAAATGTTAGAAGACAAACAGAAGTCATGGCTTCAAATGAGAAAATATTGACATGTTCACTATTAAATGTAGATGCATCAGAAAAAGATGAGACATTATCCAATAAACCAATATTTTCCAATGCCTCAATTCTTCATAATTTTAGCTGTGGTCTTAAGTGACATTTAAATGTATTCAATGTATATCATTTAATTCAGGAAAAAACTCTTTTACCTTACTGTAGCACTTAACTAGGATGCTTCCATATTGAAATAAACTATATGGAAGAGAAATATGTTCCTTCTTCCATTAAACTGTTTTTTGACACTGTTCTGTAAGACAAAGTTTTTCAAATAAAAGAGAAAAATAGTTAATGCTATTACAACTATTTTGTGTAGTAGCTAGATGACTCCTATTATTTTTGAACCAAAATATCAAAATGTTCATGACATGACAAAAATCTAGAAGTCTTAATCTATAGATAACATTTCAGTTTTACTCAGTGTTAAGATTATTGTTCTGCTTTGAGCGGTTTAATCAGGTAATTAAGATTTGCCCTTATGCACAGAGAATTTATCTGAAATCAGCTGCCTTCAGCCTTTCCAGAAGCCTCTGGCCAGGAAAAGAAAAAGGTAAATAATGTCATAAAATTGTTTAAGCTCAATAAGCTCTACTAATAACTTCATAGATTTCCCTTTAGAATTCACCTCAACCCTTAATATGGTTTTAAAGCCAACTTGCTTAAATGCCTTAATGTTCAAAACACAGTAACATATTTTATAAAATACCATTTTTCAATACTAATTTGAGAAGACTTTGAACTAAAAGGAACAGTCTTCTAAGTCAAAATCAGCAGCTCTCAGTTGAATTTTCTCTAGTTTTCTCAAAAAAAAAAAAAAAAAAAAGAAAAAATGTAAAAAAGGAGAACATTTTCTGTTGGTTTTTCATTTGTTTGCACTGCCTATTAAACACAATGAGCACGTACTCAGTTTTACACATTCCCATAATTCAAGAATTCTGAAACTATTTCACTGAAGTTTCACAAATAAAAATTCTTTGCTTGCAAAGAGCACACATGAATAGTTACAGTTGCAGTTTCAGCCCAAGGACTGAGGGCTTCACCAGTTATGAATGTATGGCAACAGCAGGTTACGACAAAAGTGCTTCTGGGAATCCAACCATGGAGGACTTCATCAGGTGTCAGTAGTAAAAAATGTGTTACACAGTTCCTTAACAGCACGTGTAGGATATTTAATTTGTTGTAAAAGAGGTCAACCTCTGCTTGTAGGGCACTTCCTCCAAAATAAAATCACATTCTCCCACCTTTTTTACCATTTCTTTCCACTTGGTACTGTTAAAAAACAAACAATGAACAAATTTAAAATGAAAATACAACTCTTTTTCACTCTTCCAGATAGATAAATTTAGAAAAAAATCACCAAATTATGAAGGCTTAGGACCAGGGTGGGCACTACACCAAAGGTGAAAAACTAGTAAGTATATGAGTATTTAACTTCTCTGATTTATTCTTTCTCAAATTTAATGGCTCTATTATCTTTTCTTTTTTTTTTCTTTTTTTTTTTCTTTTTTTTTTTTTTTTTTTTCTCTTTTTTTTTTTTTTTTTTTTTTAAATTTTTTGTGTTTTTTTTTTTTTTTTTTTTTTTTTTTTTTTTTTTTTTTTTTTTTTTTTTTTTTTGCCCAGTACTCTATTTTTCAATGGTTTTAAAGACAGGAAGAAAAGATTGAGACTTGACGCAGAGAACAAAAAGGCAAGATTTTCTTAAAAGATTGAAGAAAAAAAAAAATAAGGCTGAGGATTTTCACAATAAAGTAATGGGATGAGTTGTCCCTTTAGTAAATAAATGTCCCTTTAAACATGAGTAAAGAAAATTGCTTTCTATTCTAACTGGAGAACGTATTCCTCTTATTACCAGGTCCACTCACCAGAAAACAACAGAATTTTGAAAAAGAAAGGCATTGTGGTTTGGTTTGACCACCTGGAGAGAACAGTTCAGAATGGGAGATGAACTGAAAGGGTTTTTCACATATCCTCCCTACTCAGTGCAGAAGCTGTTGAATGCTTCCTTTGCTCTCATCTACTACAGCTACAGTGGAAAACTGCTGCCAGTGGGAGTATCCCTCGTTTTGTAAAAGCGTCAACATAAACCAAGGCTTACTGGGCTGATTCTTTTTACCTCGTTAAGGACTAAATTCCTCTTGAGTGTAGAATAATTCTCCATTCATAATAGACTAAGAGAAATTACTTTAGATTTTAAAAAAATCAAATTTTGTTGCATCTGGTCTCAGTAAATGTTTACACAATTTAGTGTGACTTTAAGGATTCTAAACTAGAAAAAAGTGAATATTTCTACTTTCTAGTAGATGATTCACTCAAAATTTACTAAGTTGGATGATAAACAGGAGTGATGGACAGTGTAGTTACTTCCAGCACATGATCTTAAGGTATTCAGAGATCTTGGAGTGTATAATGCTGCCAGATTTGACTTAGTTTTCTTCTCCACCAGACCCTCCACCTTGTACAAATGTAGAAAGAAACATTCCAAAGATGGGAAAAGTACAGAGGACCTTGGGTCCTGAAGTACCTAATCCTACCCTTTGGAAGAATGGGTGATGCGAGGTCAGTGCAAGCCAGTATAGCCACTCATTAACTTGCATGGTAGTGGGGTGCCTGGGCAGCCAGGAGCCCACTCTATGATCCCAATAGCTCCTGTGATGGCACATGTGCGCTCAAATTGTGGGAACTAATCCAAGTCAAGCAGAACTCAATTTTTTTTGTTTTTGAAGGTCATCACCCTAAGGTCATACTCTCTAAGCAAATCCAAGAATAACTCAGAGTTTGCAACTTTTCTGCTGCAACCACCAGACCCCCATGGCCTGAGAGTTAAGGAGTGAGAATTATTGCAGGGAGTTGCTTCAGAGGCGGAGGCTGAAGGCTTATGAAGTTCTTCCAGTCATTCTTGTAACACAGTTGGCAGAACCATTTCAAGCAAGTTTCACCAAGCCAACATGTTTGCAAAAATATTTCATTTTCTACCTGAAAAAATGAGCAATAAAACTTTGAGGTCTACATTAGAAGGTGGGATTTTGTCTGGTAGATATTTTTTTACTCATACCACTGTGAAACATATGCAGGTAGATGTACAAAAGCACATAGGAGCAGAGAATTTTGGAAAGTGCATTTTCCAAGAGTCACAGTCTCTCTGCTATAGTGTCTCACTGTCCTTCTCTAATCACAGAACTGTAGAACCATAGAATGATTTGGATAGGAAGGGACCTTAAAAATCACCTAGTTCCAACCCCCCCTGTCATGGCCAGGGACACATTTCATTTAGACTAGCTTGCTCAAAGACCCATCCAAC
The DNA here is from genome assembly GCA_013399895.1 of Serilophus lunatus. Taxonomy (NCBI): domain Eukaryota; kingdom Metazoa; phylum Chordata; class Aves; order Passeriformes; family Eurylaimidae; genus Serilophus; species Serilophus lunatus. The sequence goes on from VXBA01004963.1 coordinate 137,049, forward strand.
CTGGCCTGGAACACTTCCATGCATAAGGAATCCATGGCTTCTCTGGACAACTTGTTCCAGTGTCCCATTGCTCTCAAAGTAAAGAATTTCTTCCTAATATTTAATCTATTCAGGACACTGGTTCAGAGAGCACCTTGGGAAATAGCCCTTAAAAAAATGGGTACAGGAAGGAAGGACATACTTCAAGAAAGAAATCTTGAAGGTGCAGGAGAAGGCTGTCCCAAAGTGCTGAAAGGTGAGCCTTCAGGGAAGAGGACTGTGTGACTGCACAGGGAACTTTTGAAGAAATTTAGGGGGAAAAAAATAGTTTACCTTGGGAAAAAAAGAGCAGGCAGCTCATGAAGTGTTTAAGAACATCATTAGGGCATATAGAAAGAAAATTAGAGAGGCCAATTCAATTAAAAATAACAAAAACTTTTTATAAATACATTAATAGCAAAAGGAAGGACAAGGAAAACTTCCATTCTTTGTTGGACACGTGGAAGAACATAGCTACCAAAGAAAAGGGAAAGACTGAGGTACTTAATTCCTTCTTTGCCTCAGTTTTCAACAAAAAGACAGGTCATCCTCAGGACAACTGTCTTCCTGAGCTGGTAGACAGGGATGGGGAGCCAAAGTGTCCCTCTACAATTCAGGAGGAAGCAGTTTGTGACCTGCTAAGCCATGTGGGGTCCTCACAAATCTATGGGACCAGATGTGATCCTAGGGTGATGAGGGAACTGCCAAAAGAGCGTACCAAGCCACTCTCAACACCAAGCCATTTATCAACAGTCCTGGCTTAGTGGGGTGGTCCCAGATGTTGGCCAATGTGACACATATCCACAAGAACAGTGAGAAGTAACACCTGGGAAACTACAGACCTATCAGCTTGGCCTCAGTAACCTGGTAAGGTTATGGAGCAGATGCTCTTGAGTGCAATCACACAGCGCCTACAGGACCAGGGAAATGATTCTTCCTCTGTACTCGGCACTGGTTAAGCCACATCCTGAGTTCTATGTCCAGTTCTGGGCCCCTCAGTTTAGGAAGGATGTTGAGGTGCTGGAGCGTGTCCAAAGAAGGGCAATGAGGATGGTGAAAGGACTGAAGCACAAGTTCTATGACAAGTGGCTGAGGGAGCTGGAGTTGTTTAGCCTGGAGACGAGGAGAATCGGGAGAGACCTTATCAATCTCCACAACTCCCTGAAAGGAGGATGGAGCCAGGTGGGAGCCAGTGTCTTGTCCCAGGCAATTAGCAGTAGAAGAAGAAGGCACAGTCCTAAGCTGCACCAGGGGAGGTTTAGGTTAGACATTAGGAAGAACTTTAAAGCGAGAATGACTGGGCATTGCAATGGGCTGACCAGGGAAGTGGTGGAGTCACCACCTCCGGAGGTATTTAAGAAACTATTCAATGTAGCATTTGCTGCCCTGGTCTAGTAGACAAGGTGGTGTTAGGTCAAAGCTTAGATTTGACAATCTCAGAGGCCTTTTCCAACCTAGTTGGTTCTGTGTAATTCTGTGTGACAGACCCACTCTTAGGTTGAATCAATTACCCCCTGTTCCATCACCACACGCCCTGGTAAAAAAGTCCCTCTTCAATTCCCTTGTAGCCTCTCTTTAGGCACTGGAAAGTGCTAAAAGGTCTCTCAGAGCCGAAGCCCCTGGATGAAGGGATCTGGCCGCTATTCTGGCCGCACAAAGTAATTTACCGCGGAGGAGGTTTGTCACACTCCACAACCGGGGAAGGCGGCAGGCGGGCGAAGGCCCTTGCCGCTCCCCAGCGTCCCCCGGCGTGTAGCCAGAGAATGTAGGCGGGCGGCCCCTCCATCCTTCCCTCTTTCTCTCTCCCTCCTTCCCTCTTTCCCTCCCTCTGCCGCTGCCGTTGCCCGCCGTGTCCCTCTCCCCCCGCTCCCACGGGAAGCGGCGGCGCTGACAGCATCCCCGTGTCGCTGGGTCCGACTGTCACACAGCCTTGGGCCGCTGCTGCGGGCGGTGAGGCGGGGCGGCCCGCCCGGCTCGGCCGCAGGTCGCTATCGCTCGGGCTGCGGGCTGCCCCTGCCATGAACCTTGGCTGCGGGATGGGGGTGGGAGCGGGAGGGGGCCGGCGAGCGGAGCGGCGCTGATACAGTTTGGTTTCTTTTCTTGTTTCCCTCTCCTTTCTCCGGCGCTCAGTCTTTTGTGTCAGCTTTCAGAAATGCTCTATTTGACTGGCAGCCTGTCACAGATCAGTTACCACCTAAAGCCGCTTGGCAGGGAGAGGTGACGGCCCAGGAAGGGATCTAAGTGGGTTTATCAGTGCTTCTTTACGCCTCGTGAGCTCCTTGACACAAAAGGAAAGGGTATTAAAGATCTAAAGCGAGCCCAAAAGCGTGAAAGCTCCTTATAGGCTGCGAGATGTGGATGTGACTAAATTTTTAAATATTTTGAGTTGATGCTATTCATTTTGCCAATAGACTAGAAAGAATTTTTGTTACAGAAATGAGTGTATGTTCCACTTGAGTGAGATTTGGAAAAGGGAGGAAGTGCCTAAATATGTGCTTGGAATATTACCACTACCCTGTATTTACAATCATGCATCTGTTTTGAATATATATAAAATCTGACTTTTTTTTTTTACATTACAAAAACCAACCCCATCATTTAGCACATACAGCATTCAATTCCTGCTACTATTGCTGAATTCATCGGGGGGAGGGGGGTGTGTTTGTTTCTTAGTTAAAGTTTAAACATTATAACATAGTAAGAAGCGTTAGCAATTTTCAAATCCTAAAAATGGTAATCATGGAAAAGGTCCAGAATTCATTAGGTATATGCCATATCTCCTTTCAGGCTCTTTTATGCATGAATTATTGTTAAAGTAGTGTATTTTTAGCATGCCAATGGTTTCTCACAGCACATTACTATAACCATAATGGTTACACTCTAGGCAGTAGAGCACAAAGCCTTTTCCTTTGTTCCTAATTTACCAGATCTCAAACTCTTTTATTGTCAGATTTAAATTAAAACACAAACAATTCTATGAGAGAAAACATCAGCAAGACATGTGATTTGGGGGAATGAAATATAGGAGAAGCCAACCTACATCCTGGTGGTCGAAACAGGCAGACTTTTTTCATCATCTTTGTTAGGGAAATTATACATATTCTAAATCTCAAATTCTAAATCAGAGAGTCATATTCCAGTCTTCGTGAATGTTAATGAGAGTTATGGAGGGGTCAGAAATTATCATGCTCAAGATTACTTTTTTTTTCATTTACTAAAAAAAAAAAAAAGGAAATATTTATTTACTAATTTTATTTTTCATATTTTTACCTGATTTTTTAAAGTTTTTAAAGTGTTTGGGACCATAACTGGGGGGTCTGTTTTTTCAAATACAAAAAAGTAAGTCTCAATCCTTCTTCTCTCTGTTTTCTGTATAGTCACCTAACTTGTTTTTCACGTCATTATAGCCCCTCCTAGCCTCCGCATCTGCTGTCTACCATTTCCATCGCTTATAAGCAGCAGGTGAATAGCCCGAATGAAAGATTTAACAAGCCTTCAGCAGAGCTGCTGCCCTGAAATTTCACTCCCCTACACAATGCTCTTTCCCGTTCTTTGTCTGAAATAAAAAGGGTTTTTCGCAAACCATTGTTTTGACTGTTGGCTAATATTGTCATCCTCTAGAAAGTACTGTGGTTACTGACCAGGAGAAAGTGAGTACTATTAAAACATTTTCATGCTATTTCCTCAAATTTGTAAGGCAGGCAACTTAAATCATCCACCCCACTGTGATTAGAAACCTGCAGGAACTTGAGAAACTGTTTACTGCTGTAAATATTAAGCAGCAAATTAAGTGCAATGTTTGCGCTAACAGTTCTTATACATTTCTTTGCAGAGTAGACAAAAAATATCAAGGCCCTACTATACCAATGAAAACTGAACATTTGATTTTTAAGCAGTTATGATTAAATTCTGCAGCAAACAATTTTAAAAAGAAATACTTCTGAAAATGCAGGGGAAAAAACAACCTACTTGTTCAGTCTACAAAAAACAACATTTAAATTTGTCTTTTTATTTTTTCCCTGTACATAAATGATCGGACATTCAGTTCATTTCCAAATAAACTTGCAAACGCAGTATCACATCTCATCTCCACCACATTGCCCAGTGAGGACCAGAGCTTCTCAAGCCGCATCTATAATGAACTTGGTACTTCCTTTGCAGGTTTAACCAGAAAGACTACTGTCTAGCTAAACCTGTTATCTGTGAGGTGCATTGAGATGAGAAGAAAACTCAAATTCATCACAAAATTCACTGGTGTAGGATGTCATCAAAATGGAGATTTTTAAGAGGCCTAAACTGAGATCTGAAGTTAAGAACTTTTAAATCTAAAGCCTGAACCTTAGATGACATCTGATTGTGCCCCATGTTATAAGTGTTATGACACAATGAGTTCTACCTTAAATAGATGTTAAATAAGCTTAAGACTAAAATTAGGTTAAATTTAGCATTGCAGAGAATGAGAGAAGGTGAAAGACTTGTTATCCTTGTAACCCTGCAGTTGCAGGCACTCAGCACAGCAGCTGAGAGCCTTTGGGAGCATTGGAGATGTAGTCCCCTGAAAACATGTGTAGGTCATTTGGTGTGCCTTCAGATAAAGTTCATAAGTACGGGTCATAGTATTTTCTCATGCCTCCCCTCACCACTACAGTATCCTCCAGACTCACACTTCCTCTGAGTGAGACATTTACTGTCCTAGTTGGCATTAATTGTTAAAGTTACCCTTTCTCAAATTATCCAGGAACAAAAAACAAAGATCTGTCCCAAAGATCTGTGGGTGATATGTTCTCTGCTTTCTGAAAACAAGGCACATTTTGAGGAGAGAGGAGCTGGAATTCCTGGGTTTATTTGTATTTTTGAACAAATTGAGGCATTTGCTGTCTTAAACTAGAGTCTGATGAGTGTAGAACACTTCTATGGCAAGACTGACAAGTTGCTGGTACTTAGGGAACAAGCCAACGAAACTAAGCACCATACCCATTGCTTTGCAGATGTTGCACGGAAAGATCCTTTAAGCCATTTTTTTTTCTTTTGAAAACTATTTTTAACACTCACGTTAACATTTCTTTACACTGCCAGTGTGGTATAATGGACTTCAGCATGGGTAAGGATGTAGCTGTAGTGCTAAATAAGGGGGAAAGGACAAAAATGCTGTCTTTCTTTCATTATTTAACTTCCCATGGTCCTTGGCCTTCTGTATCAGGACTCTTGTAACATTTTTTCCCTTTCGATATGTGAGGTTTAGTTATAAATACAAAATACCTGTATGCACCTGTAGAACTCAAACAGGAGCCTGCCTCCCTTGCCAATCACCCTTTCTCACCTTTCTCCAAGCAAACTGCAGTGCTCAGTGACATAGCTGGGCTGTGGGAGGAGGCCAGAGTTCCTTGCTTTCAATCAGAGAGGAAAAGGAACTTCAGTTTTCCAGTATACAAGATATATTTGGGCACACTTTGTTAAAAGCAGGCTGTGGAGCCTGGTCAGTGAAAAAGAGGAAAAGGAGTTCATGGAGAAGAGAGGGAGAAAACCAGGGGAAAAGATGGAAATGAGAAAATAGGCAGTAAAGGTGCTGGTTTTAAACTCTCTTCCTCATAAACACCATCACTTGATCCACAACATTTAGCCTTTTGGCTGCTTTGCATTTGCTATTTATTTTGAAGTCCACAGTTTAAATTGGGTTTTCTAATTAGCTGTTTGCTAAAGGAACAAATGGAAAGAGAGAGCTGAAGGGTCACAGTTTGCTTTTCACTGGACACAAGCCATGGGACTTCTGGTCACAGTATCATGGTCCTTAAGAAGGGGAGCAATAACAGGTATGAGAAGTAGCAGGACCCTGAGAATGACACACAGCTCTCAGTCATTCCAGCTATGAAAGAGCTGGGGCAAAGAAAAGATAAATTACATTATGTCCATCTGTTGCAATATGGAATCTTACACCTTGGTAAATTAAGCAACTCGTTCAATGTAACAGGGTGTGCTGATAGAAACCTAACCACGCTCACTACAAACCTTTACTTGGGATGCCAGGTGAAGCCAATATCAATTTGGGGCTTTAAGTTTCTAACAAAGTGAAACAGAGTATTGTGCAAAAAACATTTCTACTGGCAAAAATGGGATTTTTACAGACACAGGGACTATCTAAAAACTGTGGTTCAGCAACAGTGAAAACTATCAGTGTCCAATCTTGAAAAAATCAGAACCCTTCTACTCCAAAAGTGCTACCTCTTTAAATATCCGAACATTAATTTTAAAGGTACAAGCTATGTATTAGCCATAAAGCATAAGTATAAACACAGTGATATCACGCTTACCAGTAGTTTTTTTAGACAGGACTAAAACGGCTGGTCTCCACCACACAAAGGCAGTTGTGTAACAGAAGCAAAAAGCCTTAATCCTATCTGTGAGGCCTTTAAAGTTTCCACTAGGATGAAGGTTGCTATAAAAATATTTTTAAGCCTGTAACTAGCAAAAATGACTTCATTATGATCTCATGTGCTGCCAGAGCACCAATTAAATTGACTTGATAATGTTATGATTAGGCTGTACTTTTCATCAGTTACAAAGTTCTTGATTGAAGAAGAGATTTGCAAGATTGAAGGAAATGACCTTGTGATGTGGATTTTTATCAATGACTTTTTACCTTGCTGGTTTCCAATTACATGACAAATAAATAATAGTACATGCAGCTTCTATTATACTTCTGAGGATCTCAAAGTACTCTTGCTGATTAATTACCTTCACAAGAGCTGTGAGAGTTAGATACATGTTATTCCATCCTTATTAAGAATTCAGAATTCAAATGTGATATCTTTGCCCCATTCAAATAAATGGTAAATATCCTCTTGAATTTAATAGGGGTAGGATTTCACTCAAAGAATTTAAGCAGTTTGACTAAGGTCAAAAAATCTGTCTGCAACAGCCTAGGACATTTCTCCTTTCTCAATATAAAGTAACAGGTAAAATGTGCCCAAGGTTTGAATTACACTTAGTCCTGTACTTCCACTGTCAAAATTGTCACCTTTAAAAGCCATGACGTACCACTACCAACTCAATTTAAAAATACAATAGTTAAAGCATATTCATTTGTTCGGTGGAGAAAATAAGAGCATGTATTCCATTAAGCATCCTTTCAAGTCCTTTTCAGTCTATAATATAGAAGTTTGAGAATTCTTGTTTTTCACTATTTATATGAACACATACATTGAATGAATATGTATTTGTATTAAATATGTTCTAATATTTGTTTCAGCAGGAATTCCTAGAAGAAAATCAATGCACTGTACAGCAGCCTACTAGAGTTTCTCAGCTCATGCTAAGGCAAAAATTCAAAATTAAGAAGTTACATCATAAGAAAGAATTATTTAGTGAAAAAACATTTACATTCCTTGATGCTCTAAAATGTATGCTTCATTGTTACAGTTCTTTCTCAGAACTAATTGCTGTTTGGGAGACAGCGCAGTAGGTGTTCTCCACATTGCACTCCAGACTCCTTTGAAGAGTTATAGAAAAAAAGGACAGATAGGCAACTTGCTTTTCAGTTTTCAATTATGGAACACAATTGAGAAAAAAAAAATCTTTCTGGACTTAGTTCAAAAGATGTGACAGCTAGAACAGCAACAGCTGAGATGTGTTGTTTATTGACCACCAGGCAGGCTGGTTCCCCATTGAAGAAAAAATGGAATCTGAGCTACCTTCTTATATTTGGAAAGTATATAACACTAACTAATCCTTTGCCAAGAGAAAAAGCATTGAAAAGTTTCTCCATTTCAAGGATTACAGCCAAACTCAATGCCTATCCCCCAGTTTGAGCTGAAAGAATGATTATAGCAGCCCTAGCTCATTGCTTCTTTCTTCAAAAGACATTCCAAGCATCTTGGAGTGAATGTGAAAGACTCATAGTTGATTATCAAATGTGGACAGAGTAGTGGAATGTAATTCTTGAACTGGTTCTCCTCTTGTAGTGTTAGTGGAAGCATAGGAGACCATGCAAAGGAAAAATTCAATCAGTGAAGAGGTGCATCTGAGTGGAGAATGGGAAGGTGACATTTTTAGACAGTTATAGAGACTGGAGTTTGACAAAAAAAAAAAACAAAAAAAAAAAAAAAAAAAAGCTGAGGGATGACCCTCAGTACTGACTGTGCAGTAACCAGTGTCAGAAAAACAAAAGCTGAGGATTGCTAAAACAACTACAATTAAATGCATTTAATTAGATAGTAGAAACCAGAGCTGGTTAAACTGCACAGTACAATAAGCATTATGTGGGCAGACTAGCCCAGTTGTGGCCTGCATGGAGGTTCCTAATGCTATGACAATTTCACAATATCCATTCTTTTAAAGTACCTTTACTCTTTCAATGCATTTTTATTATAATAAATTTACATTAAAATATTTTTAATTCTTCATGTACAGAATTACACAGAATTAACAAGGTTTGAAAAGACCATAGAGATCATCAAGTCCGACCTATTACCTAACTCATCAACCTACCCAACACCATCACATCATCTAAATATCTAAACGATGTGACGTGGCCCTTTTCACATGTCACTAGGATACAATATGAATATATTATAATAAGTTATGTTATAAACTTATCTCTATTATAAAATCATGTAATTTCATTTGGTCAGGATACATTAGGTGCAGTAGCAGGGAGAGGGAAAGAACTGTACAATCAATATATAATCCAGCTGTCAGCTCAATAACAGAAAAAAAAATGAAGCAGGTTTTCACTGTCTCCACAGAGGCTCTTGGCAAGGCAAACCTTGGGTCACAAATTAATGCTCAGAGACAAAGCAAAGCATAAGCCATTTCACATTTGTATACAAGTGGCTTTGTTGGTTTTGACCCATAAATGCCAAATTTCACATAAAACCTGATGTAACATAAAAACTTCTTTGAAGTCATTTTTTGCAGCCAACTCAGAAGGGATGTGGTGTTCTCCACAGATCTTCAAAGCACAGAATCATAAAATTATTTGGATTAGAAGGGACCTTAAAGATCATCTGCTTCCAAACCCCCTGCCACAATGTGGGATGCTGCCCACCAGATCAGGCGGCTCAAAGCCTTATCCAACATGGCCTTGAACAATTCCAGGGATGGGGAATGCACAGCTTCTCTGGGCAACCCGTTTCAGTGGCTTACTATCCTCTGAGTAAAGGGTTTCTTCCTAACATCTAAACTAAATCTCACCTCTTTCAGTCTAAACTGTTCCTGCTTGTCCTATCATTATCTGTCAATGTAAAAAAATCACTCTCCCTCTTATAAGCTCTCCTTAAGTACTGAAAGGCTGTAATGAGGTCCCCTTGGAACTTTTTCTTCTCCAGACTGACAGTCTCAGCTCTCTCAGCCTGTCTTCCTAGGAGAGATGTTTTATGCCTTTCTCTGTACCCTTTCTAACAGATCCATGCGTTACTTATGTGGGAGCCCTAGAGCTGGATGCAGTATTCCAGGTGGGGTGTCATGAGGGGTATAGTAGAGAGGGAGAAGCCCTCAACCTGCTGGCCACCTGTCTTTTGATGAAACCCAGGATACAACCGGCTTTCTGTCTGTAAGTGCACATTGCCAGCTCATATCCAGCTTTTCATCCATCAGAACCCACAAGTCCATCTCCACAGGGCTGTTCCTCATGAGTTCTTCTCCCAGTTTGTACTCATGTCTGGGATTGCTCTGACTCAGTGCAGCACATTTTACTTGGGCTTGTTGAACCTCACAAGTTTCTCATGGGCCCACTTCTTAATTGTATCCAGGTCCCTCTGTATGACATCCTGTCCTTTACGTGTGTCAACTGCACCACTCAGCTTTGTGTCATCTGCAAGCTTGCTGAGGGCACACTTGATCTTGCTCTTTGTGTCACTGATAAGATGTTAAAGAGCACCATTCCCAAGACAGAGCTCTGACGGACACCACTCATCACCAGCCTGCACCTAGACATAGAGTCATTGATCACAACTCTCTTTCTGTGTCCATTCCTTTAGATCTAAGGAAGAAAATCTCTCCTCTTCACTATTCAGGAATTACTGTTAGGCAAAACAAGTTCTCTGTAGTACAGCATTCCTTAAATCCAAGTGCACTGTATTTTAGGGGGTTCTGACATATATCCAAACTATTATAAGCAATGTAAACTGGATTTGCTGCAAAAGACTACCAGTACACGTAGGTTGTCATAAAATTGTTAGCGAGATTCAATAATATTCCTGTTTATGGACAGGAAAATGAAGACAAAATCTTGGAAAACACTGTGTTGACAATTCACAATTAGGCTTTGCCTAAGTGGAGATACTTGTATGACAGATATCAAAATAAAACGAAACCACATGATTTTCAAAGGTTTTTATTTATGTTCACAGAGTCAGGAAAAATTCTGAAGATACGCCAGTAGGAAGACTTGTTACTACCTCCTGGGATATTAGCAATAAGATTTATCACCGTCTTCCAAAGACTCCCAGCAAGAAACTGTATCTCACTGAGTTTGGAGAAAACAGATAAAAGATTTGACCTCCAGTCTGTAATAACAGCAGTGGACACTGAAGTAGACCCTCTGGCTGGAAGGGTGAATCAGCCTGACCACTAAGTGGATGGGATTAAAATCAGGGATGGACAGACTTTCTAGTAGACAATGAGAGAAGAACAACATAGATCTTTCCATTCCACATGTCTCCTGGCATACCATGATTCACTTTTGGAAGACTATCTTGCAAAGCTGGACACAAATAAACCATAGTATGTAGTTGTCTGCTAAGGTTGCAGCTGCTAAAGGAAAAAACAGATTGTACATGATTACATTAAAATCAAAAATGGCTACTTGATTCCCTCCCANCAAAACACAGAAGACACTGAAAGAGGAGCAAGTAATTAACATGAGGCATGAATATCAAGCTTTTTTCCCTTGATATTTTTGCATTGGATTTTGTGTCTCTTCTCCCTTCACCTATACTCTTCTCCTTTATTGAATGCAAACTCCAAGAAGCTTAAATCAAATATAAAAAGTCAGTAAATTTGAAATTAAGTGAAGAAAGTTCACTCAAATTTACAGACCATATTTCTGGCTTCAGCAGTTCTGAAAACAAATATAATCTGTATCCATAGAAGAAGAACCTGAAATAAACTCTGAAATGTAGATAGTTTTTTCAAATGTAATCGATTTTAATAAACTTTCCTTAAAATACCCTGTGGCTTCTTATTTGCTTCTAGGTGGAATGGGGCAATATAAACCTTAGAAATTATGAATTCAAATAATTTTTATATTGGGATTCTTATAATCATCATTTCATTACTATCCAAGACTTGCCATCAAGATTATGGTATTTCATAAGAAATATTCTTTCTGTACTATCTATTTTCTGCTAATTCTTACAAACCACCACTTCTTTTAACCATTTACATCCCAGTGCTGGTGCTATTTCTCTTTCTTTCCAGTAAAGGATTATATTTTCTTATTTGTCCAAGATACTCTGATAATCTGTTTTTTACTTCTAATGTCTAAATTTTTAAACCTTCCAGAAATACATTAAAATGATGTTTGTGTAAGAATCATATGATGGGGTAGCATTCATTCAAACAAATATATGCAACTGGTGTTGCTATGCTTACCATTAACATAGTAACATGAAGGACAATCACATAAGTTGAAGCAGTCAAGAACTTAATACTGAAGTAAATATACACAAATTATAAAGGTTGGCAATTCATACAAATCCAAAGAAAATGCTAACAATTATGATATATAAAGTGAGGCATCATAATCCATCCAAATACTGAGAAGTATTTTGCCTAACTCATACTTAGATACTGAGTAATTTGAAGCTAAATCATTTTACTTTACAAAGAACATTTAGGAAAGCCTCTTAATATAAAGATCCTTTCCCTACAAAAATAGTCAATGACACTTTGCCATGTTGTTATTTCCCGCATGTGAATTTACATGCTGAAACTTCACCATCATTTCTCAGCTGTAGCATGAATAGAAGAAGAACAACAAAGGTGTGGAAAAGAGACAGGGAAAAGTGTAGAATGTGTGAATGAAAGATATGAGTGGAGAGAGGGAGGAAAAGGGAAAAGCATATGTGTACAAGATGATATTAGCAGTTAAAAAAACCTTGTATGAAGTGAGGGGCTAGAAAAAAAGACAGTCAAATCCAGAAATGGTGGGAAATTATGCTGGTGAAGAAACAGACTGGGATCATAGTCCTTTGGCCTCACACATGATTTCTAAGTTTGGCCTGCTCTTAAGCAGAAGAAAAATAAAAGCTGATTAAGTCAATGATATTTATAAAATCTATAGGTAGTTTTCTGTGGATATAAAATGGATTTTTTGGTAAAAATAGATTTTATAAGTAAATACATACCCATGTGTGAGCACAAACCTAACAAACTGCTAGGTCTGGGATTTCAGCTATTGAGGGTAAAGGAACTGAAGCTTATTTTAGCCTCACATTTCTCTGTTGCCAAAGGCCCAGAACTTGAACAGTTCACACTGCAAATTTTGCAGCCCAAACCAAGCATATATAACGTTACTATATAAAATCAATATAGAAATATCATCTGCAAAATTCCTGCCCAGCCTGCCTAGCCCTATACAAGGGCATGTGCATAACAAAAAGAAATGCAGTTGATTCACACTGCTCCTGCAAGGGAGTAGGTTTTTACAACCACACCTTTACCCTTGCCCTTTTTGTTGTTGTTGTTGTTGTTGTTGTTAGTGGAAACAGCAGAGAGAATTCCTTCTGCTTTATCAAATGGTTCATTAACAACCAGTTTTGATGAGATTCTAATGATGTTTCCCCAGTTGTCTGCTGCCTCTCTTCATTTCAAGCCTGGAGGCAATAACAGTCACAAAAGTCTTAGGAGTTTCATTACCGTCACCACCAGCAGAGACACATTGGCAGTAGTGACCAGAATCATCAGGCAAAGAAAGGACAAAGGAAGAAATCCTGACGGTCAAAAGTTCCATAAAAGATGACTTCTGTCAATTCCTGAATTCTTTGAACTTGTTACTGGTAGATTTTACTTAGCATAAATAAAAGTAATAAATGGTCACCCATAATCATAGTATAATTCTAACATTCTTCATTCTTTCCAGCAAGAAATAAAAGCTAAATTTTACATATTAAAAGTGACAAAATATTTATTTAAGCTTTAATTATTTTTTTATTATTTTTTCTTTCTGTTTTTCCCTAACAATTATTACAAGTTATGCTATTTACAGACAAAACCCCTTTTTTAATAAAAGAATTGCAAAGTTTTGTAAGAATATAGAAAAAAAGCCATTTCTAATGTACTAACCTCATATTAATCCACTACTTTATAGTCTTAAGCAGTCTGCAGAGTACTAGAGATCCTTATAACAAGGTGACAGCTTCAGAATTTTTTTCTTGTTTTGTAAAATAAATCTGCAGTGGATTTACCTCATAAAGCTAAATTAAAGCTGATGTTTTTAGAAAATCACACTCATAATAAAGATGTTAATGTGTTTATCCCTTCCCATTTGTTCTTGATCACTTGGGGTTTTTTTGCTTCAAATTTAAATTTTCATGTTTTTATACAACGTGTATCAACTTAAGCACAAGTATTGGTAGAAACATAATTGCTTTTGAAAAGCCTGTGGATTGCAGAGGAATGTAATGAATGGAAGCGATGTCACTGTACTGGAGGAAATAGTATACAAAAAGGGGTATTCCCATTTATGAGCATTAGTTGGCAAATCCAAATAGTTGGTAGGTCAAAGAGCCTGCATTAAAAGGATTCAGTCCTCTCTTTAAAGTATTGTCCTGATCTTTCTCCTGTGAAACCTCCCATGGGGGCTCACAGTGGCCCCATCCCAAAGGAGAGAATGACCACATCCTTGAAGACATTCCGATGCTATATGCTGCTAGCACATCTAAATAACAAGCTACATTCTGCTTTATATGGCTTAGAAATTTCATCAAGCTTTAAAATCTGACATTTCTATGCTCTCCATCTCACAACTCCAAGCAGAAGAGTCTGAAATAATCCAACAAATACCTTGGGTACCTGTGACAAGGTCCATACCTGGCAAGAAAATCTGTAGTCTTCAGCACAGTCTGCAGAAGCAGAACGTTTCCTTTCTATTTATTTACCCAGGATTAGGAAACTCAGTTCAGCACTTCGACAGTCACATGCAAATATCCTCTCTAGAGATGCTGTAATCATTCCTTCAGTTCCTGGAAACATTTTCCTTTCTCACCAGCAGCACTACCATCATTCCCAGGAAGAGCCTAAGACCTTGTTCTTCCTTCAGGTAATGTCAGACACAGTGGCATGTTGTTGATGTCATTGTCTCTTTCTGACAAGCAGGAAACAGAGTTGAGTGTGTCTGTACTCTGATATTATAACATCTAATGAAGTCGTTTCAAGTTCCAGCACATACACCAAAGGCAAGGGGGTACAATGCTCAATTTCAAATGGCGGAGCTCTTTGCAGAGAGTAACAGATGGCTGTATTGCTGGAAAAGGACAGACCTCCGGTACTGCAGGTATTGGGCTGGTATTGATGCTACTCGCAGCATAAAATTCTAGACTACAATTTAAGCAATTGTCAGAAGTGCTGGAATATCTTAAAGATTCTTAGGCTGTTTAGTGATTTCTTTCAGAACAAAACTTTAATCTGGTTGGTATAAAGAAATGTGTGATATTTTTTAAATACAAAGGCTCCGTTTACGTGTGTACTGTGTTGAAATTTTTCTTTCAGTGGTTACTAAACACTATTTTTAAAATAATTATTTTAAACTTTTATTTTCCAGCAAAATAATCCTATAATAAATAGAAAAAATAGTTGACTGTTTAGGTTTCAGACCCAGCCATCTGACACTGAGATGACAAATTCTGAAATTCTGAATATCAAAAGCCAATTTTTTATCTGCAGCAACTCATTCTAAATGTGAAGCAGGAACAAAACTATCGTGTACTAAAACTTCATACTAAACATTTGGGGTAAGGAAATGGGCATTTATGTATGGATATACACACAAGTTTCTGGATGAGTTCTCCTTGATAAATTACAGTCACTAAAGGATAAAATTTGAAAAAAGCCCAAACAATAAACCCAGATCCAGGTACTCAAATATAACTAAACTATTAATTTAGAAATACAGATTTCTCCTTCATTAAGGAGTAGTTTAGAATTACGATCTGTAATTGTTTCAGGACCCAGAATCTTTTTCTTGCATGTATGTGTGGGACAGAGGAACTTCTGAGGTTAGGGAATTGGTCATTGCAAATATTAATTACAATAGCTCAGTTGAATATTTTCTATATTTCTTATTAGTCTATAAAACATTATATACCTCAATAGAATTAATCACTATTATTAATTTTTTTATTCTTAATACTAAGAAAATAGGCTTGACAGGATTGAGCATTTTACAAACAATCCATTTAGTAATTAGTCTATTCTGAAAATAAAATCCTTTCCCTCTGGTTGAAAATTAGCATTTATAATCCTAATTTGTGGTAAATACAAAAATGCAGAAGTCTAAGCCTAGGCAGAGTGCTTTTAGTTCTCTTCTTCTTTTCCCCCCTCACTCTTCTGCACCTCAGTGTGTTTTCTTTGAGACAGAAAGAGGGATGCAGGCTGAATGCTGAATCCAATCTTGCAAATGTTTTCTAGTTTTGTTCCCTCACATTTTCTTTTTCAGAATCCTAATATAACACCTCCCTGAAAAGAAAGAAAATAAAGCCCTGGCTCCTGAACTGTTATTTTTGGCCAGCAATTAAGAAGCTCCTTGCATGAGAAATCCTCCTCCTCACAGAATTCTTAGCCCTCATTCCCAAATGTTACCCAAGCAAAACAATGTATCTTTATATACGCAGTCCAACTGCCAAGAAATCAAGACGGTGTGTTTTCCTCCTTTTTACACTTTTAAAGGTTTGTGATCAGTTTTTTGCCTCTGTTTCTTTCACACATGCTATCCTAGCTTTAAAGAAGTGCTTGAGTCCTTCCCCTCAAACCTAAAGAAAAAAAGAAAAAAAAGAAAAAGAAAGAAAAAAACGGCAAAACAGGTAGAATTCCTCTGTTACTATTAACACCTAAAAATATGATCATGAAACAAAAGCTTTGCTCCTCTGTCCAATTTGATGTCTTTTTCATGCTGCCTCAGTGATGGCCAAATAATTGGTTGTTCACTTGTGTCCTTGTCTCCCCCGACAGTTCCACAGATGCCCTGAACAATGCTCCAAAGACTGCTTTCAGTAGGGGCAAATCCTCATTAATCATTCCTGGCTGACAGCACAAGGGAACACCTGCATCTGGCGCAGGGACCAAGCAGTGGCTTCTGGGAGGGCGCATTAAAAAGACCAACCAATTCAAGTTGTGGAAGTAGGCTTCTAATAGCCATGTGAAAAATCTGTCTCTCGCTGGATTTTCCTTTCATTAAATAGCTAAAATTAGGCCTGTGGCTCCTGTCGAGATTAAAACGTCACTGTATTCTAAGCAAATCAGGAAATGAACAGTACTGTATGTTATGATAAATGGCTGCTGAATTCTTTATGTCTAGATCAAGCAATGTTAGCATTAAATACTGATGAACTGTCACATAATTTTCATTTAGAAATGACTACACTTTGAGCTTCATGTCCTGTGGTGCTCATAAATATTTTCCCCCTCTATATTTCACCAATAGGCTCCACTGACTACACAGATATTTTTACCATGTAGTCCTAAGTCCATACTGTACACAAACTCCTTTTTTTTGTGCAAGCACATCTACATTTTTGTGCAAAGTATTATCAGAAAATGCTCGTGGCATAAAAAGGTACCATAGCCACCACGGTGCTATAAAGCTATGTTCCAGCTTTCTATTTTAACACTTTCTAAACAGAAGAGTTGTCAGGTACGGACTTCTAAATTGTTTACATTGTATTTAGCAGGATTTTTCTCCTGAGGAAATTGGAAAGGAGTGAGAAAAATAAAAATAAGTTGCTTTTTGTTTATTTGTTTAGTTTTTATAAAAATAAGTCAGATGTTTTATCTAAACATGTAAAGCCATTAAAACCTACAGTAGGATTCCAACTGATTTCAATGGGCTTTGGGTCAGACCCTTAGGCCCTGCATCTGGTCTGTGATTAAATAAACACATCTCTTCCCACATATAAACCAGAGAGAACCACCATGGGCTAGGGATTACAGATGACTGACAATGGATTTTTTTACACATATGACTGAGCACAACCAGGCTTTGAGTCTGTCCATAAAACGTGTGCACATCTCAAACAAGCAGCACTCAGCTGATACAAAAAGTGTCTTTTTAAAAGCAGTCAATTATCACCTATACACCATGGTGAAGAGTTTAGCAAAGGTCAGAAGGGGGAGCAAAGGGAAAATATGAGGTAGGAATAAAATAACCCCTACAGAATTCTGAGTATTAAAATGCCACTTGCGCTGAGATGCTGCATACAGTGTAAAAGAGCATAAAACAAATCTGGGCTATGAATTACCTATTTAATTTGAGAAGTATTTTCCTGTAATCTGATACTAATGGGATTGTTTTGCGAAAAAAAATTACTGAAATGGAATTTTAGAGTCTTTTTTTTTCTTTAATGGGAAAGAAAAGTTTGCACCTTCTCTTGCAAAGTAAAAGCATATTCCGTACAAGCAAGAGTAAAGTTTACATGCAGTAGATTTAAGGAAAAAAAAAAAAAAAGTTATCAAGTGAAAAACTATAAACTGTTGCATTTGGGAAAGTAAAGATTAAATACTCAGGCATATATAGATTACATATATTTTTATAATTTGTCTTCATATGTTTAACACTGTCTTTTTAAAGTTATTGAACAAAACTTTACATATATTTCTTTTGCACTTCATATCAGTTAGTGACATTTGACAGAAAAATAGTTTCTTCCTATAGAATGTGGTACCATCACATATGCAATGAGAAATGATGTCATCCAAATCCTGTGAGTTAATAAGAGCAGCACACACATTATAGACACATATAAGGCCAATTCTCTGAAAGCTACTAATACATGAAGCAGCTCTTTTTACTACTGTTTTCTGCTGTACTTTCATAGCAGCAACAAAAGCATCTGTTCTTACAAATTTTGTGCAGATGTGGTGGAAATTTGGATTATAACAGATCAGTTTAATTTAAAAATAGTATTTTCATAATCTCTTTAAAAAACTTAGACCTTTAAAGTCCCTGTTAGGATCCTATGCAAATATGTACAGAAGCTGGGCAAATAAATGACTGTGTATATGTGATGCAATTATGTTCACATCTGTTTGTAGGGATTGTAAGTATGCTGACACATATAATGAGCATCACTGTATCTCCTTAGTACTATAACTCAGTTACAGAAAAGAACTACTGAATGCAGGAAGTCTCCTTCTAATTGTTTTAACTGAGGTGCCTAGTAACTTGTAACATATGCGGGAGGCTGGAATGGAAATTCTAACTGCCCAAAGGCGAGTTTCATTAGGCTTTCTGAAATATTTTATTTGTTGTGTAAATAATTTCACATGTAAACTGAAAATATCTCCTGTTCTAAAGTGACACTTTTCATGTATACTTCAAACATATGGGATGGAGAGTTCTTCAAAGATGTATTATTAAGGAAAAAAAGCATGTAAAACATTATCTTGTTTGCTACCAAAAACTCTGATTATTGTATCATATTACAGTTTAAAATGAACTTTAAGTAGCTGTTACTTTTATCAAAAGCATCACACACTTTTCTCAGGCTGGACATTGAGTGGAACCTAGCAAGTGTGATGCCTGATCTCACTTAAACCAATTTAAAACTAAGATGGATCAGCAAAGTTTGCAAAAAGTTAAAGTTTAAACCCAACTAGAAATAAAAACACCCACCCCGCCTTACTTTCTGATCACTTTTAAAAATCATTTCTTTAGACCATCTCAATTTATAATAATAATTTTGAAAATCTCATCTTGTCTCACTCAACCTCTCTCCCACTTCTTTCAAAACCTGGGCTCAGTTGATTCTCAGAGGTGAAATAAAACTTTCTATACACAATTTTTCAGAGCAGATGTAATACCACTCCAATGCTGGGCAAAAAGAAGTGTACTCATTTCCATAGCAATTAGAATAGAAAGCTAAAAGCCAGAATACATTCCTTAATAATGTCTTGTCTTCCAACCAGACTTTCCCTGTCCACCCTGGTGAAACCTGCTAAACTATGTGCATAGATCATACTCTGAAAGGGATAACATATCAGGAGTATCACATAATCTTCAGATTAGAAATGGGGTGTCCAAAGTCAAGCTATAACAGCTTTTTAGTAGCTGCCTTTATCTACTAATTACAGGCAGTGGATAGTATACATAATAGACTAAATTTGTAGCCATTCTCTCAAGTAAAGGTGGCTTTCAAAGATTGCATCTTGCTTTCTTACTTCATTCTTATTCCCTAACCTCTGTAACAGTCATCTGGTGGCCAATTCATTTGGACTGGGTGTGAAAGGAATGAGAGCCTGCTTAGCTTAAATAATATTAGAGCAATTAATGTGTCAGAGAAGTTATTCTTGCTTTTTTCCCTCCTATATTCCTTTCCTATAATCCCTAAAGCATAAGGAATAATTAACTGAAATCCAATTAATGTTGATTTAGAACACCTGTTTCAAAAATCCTTTGAACAACTTTTTCTTTTTTTTTTTTTTTCCCTCTTTGCTCATTGTTTTAAGATGAAATACATATCCTTATTCAGTTGCTCTTAGGAGCCTGGAGATTTGCATTTTCTAGACATGAAGAGAACCTGTTGTAAGAGAGCTGTGAAAACTTAAAAGACTGAAAGAGCCTGGTACGTGTATTATAGCAGTTACATTAACTCTTCCTTCTCCAAACTTCATTCCTTCAGAAAATCAAATTTATCAACACCCTCCCCTGCAGCCGAATTTCCCCATGACAATATCTGCTTTAGAAATTTGCTACAACGATGGAGTAATGCAATGAAATGACTCTTACTACAGCCAACCTACCAGGATAGGTGGAAAGACAGCACATCTTGTACAATAAAACACCCACTAGCTGTGAAAAAGGATTTGCCTATTTTGTTTCCTGCATATGTAACACTTTTCATCTCCATTAGCTGGCTGTCCTGAACTACTGCTCTGCAACTATGCTTGAGAAAGGTCTCCTTTCTTTCCTTTTCTTCACCAACTACTCCTATGCAAAATGAAGAGGGACCTGGAATGAAGAATAACTAATTCCTAAAGGATATAACTCCTTACCAGCACCATGGAGAGGTCAAACAGGATTTTCGTTTATATATTGATTAGGTACCTCTAAAATCTCCACCCTGGCAATTTCGACACAGTAAGATAAGGATTTAGTGAGACAATTATTACCATAGACCTGTTTTGAGGCTAGACATAGTAATTAACTCTATGCCATGACTGTAAAAGTGTGACCTATTAAACACATTTCAGAATCAAAATATTTTTACAATTTAGGCATGGTGCCATATTCCTCTGATGTTCAATTGAATGAACAAACACTTTCTACTCAATATTTGGAAATGTTCCTGCATTACAGCTGTATCTTCAACTATCCTATTTTGCAGAGAGCAGAGGAACATAAATGAGAACCTCTTACCCCTCTTCATCCTCAAAAGTATTAGACTTCTTAGCAGAAAAACAAGACACCAGTAAATTTTACACAATCTTAATTTCTTAGGTACTAAGCAATTTCTTATGGATCATGCAATGCATTCAAGGGATCAACTCATGTGGATACCGATTAACTGTATCAGAGGGGCTGTCTCATTATATATATTGAGCCTTTTTCATTAGTGCAAATCTGCAAATAAACCTTGAGTGTTTAGATTATTTTGCACCATGCACCACAGATACAAAAGATGCCTACTGATTTTAACAGGATTATAGAAAACATGAAATGGTATTTCCTTAAATATTGGCAGTTGAGGGAAAAAGGAAAGATTTTTAACACAGAATCTGTAAGGAGAGGCAGAAAGAAACCTTTTGCCCCTTAAAAGAGCAGCTGCATATTAAACAGCTATATTTTTGAAGCACCTTTTAAAAATTACCCTTAGCATTAGCATTACAGTGTTTTATGAGAATTCTGTGAAATTCAGAAATAGATATAAAAGTAGGAAAGAATGAACAAGAAATAAATAGCATTACAAAGAAGTAAGTTAAAAATCAATCTTGAATTATGCAAGCTGTTGTAGACAGCAGCCAGAGGTGGGCTGAGGTGAAGGTTATATATTTCAAAGATTATCAATTTGCTTCATGAGAAAGACTTGTGTCTTTAAAAAGTGTTTTAGCGTCCCAAATGATAACTTAAGGTTACTATGAATTGAATTAAAATATTGCACGCAGTGGATAAAGATTTCCTGCAGTACATATTTACTACTATGATCTCTCTTACCTTTCTCTCATTTGCTGGGCCTTTTGTGATACATGATTGGTACATAGTTTTTAGGGTGCCCTACCTTCTGTTGTTAAAAATATATGGACTGCTCCCAATACCGAAGGGAGATTCTGGAGAGAGTTACATGAAAACGCATTCCATGCTTTTATCCACATATGAACAGGACTAGTGCAAGACTCCATGCATAGAAAATACAAACTTCACAAACGAAAAGGCCACCACATCCATCAGTGCACGTGCATGAACGACAGACCCAGGCTGAATATGTTGAAAAGAGTCTACACACTGATGTGCATCTGCTTGAAAGCTGCCACACCAGGGCACATCTAAGTGTAGGACAAGAGGCACATCATAGGTCTTTACAAGACTGTATTGATGACAGACTCCAACTTGTACAACTAAAAGTATCCCCTTATAAAAGAACTTCAAACGCTGATACTCCTTGGAACAAAACAAAGAAATGACTAGCCCAATAGTAAAATTATTTGGAAAAAACAAAACAAAACAAACAAAAAAACCCCAAACAAAACAAAAAAAAAAATCCAAGTCAAATCAACCAAACTAAAACCAACATCAAAACCAACAAAAAAACCCCAAACCACCACCACTACCGACAACAACAAATCAATCAACAAATCAAACAAAAAACACAACTAACCAACAAGCACAAAATACCCCAAAGAATAAGAGGTATGTCATTCAACAAAATTAAAACATTACTCAAATAAAAAATGAAGTATGTTTGAGACTTGAAATGTATATAGCCAAGTCTTAAGTGCAGGATATCTGACAATTTTTTTAAATGCTTTTCTTTGTTTTGACAGGATTTGAGCTATTCTAAGTGGAACGAAGTAAAAAATCTGCCTGGGTAAGCTGGTTTGATATCCTGAGTTAGGTAAAGTCTGATTTTGAAAAAAATAAACCACTATGAGAGAAGGGTAATTTATTTTTCCATAATTAGTGATGGAAGAATTTGAGACAAGCATCTGTCTCACACAAACAAGCCTTAATATACGAGGCTCTGAGCGAAACCCTCTTTGTTCTACAAGTTGCAAAAAAATTCCAACTGCCATGACTGCATGACAACCTTTCACTTTTGGAAGTGTCTGCAGGTACATGTGCATATACTTAAAACTGGAGAAAAAGGTGATTTCCAGATGCAGCTTATTACATGCATGTGGCATAGGATCAGAGAGGCTGGCAAATAAGTGATACTTCTCACCTCTGCACAATTACCTTTCCAGTTCTACTGTTCTCATAACCTTTCCATATCTGTTGCCTTTTCTGAAAGGCTTTAATGCTCCATAGCATGGAGGAAAAGAAAGGCCCACCACTATGTTTGTATGTAATATTAAAGGTACACTGTGCCAATGAATGAGCCAAAACTGAAATATCTTATGAAAGCTTTCTAAGGTGGAAACGCACCATGCAGCACAAGATATGTCTAATAATCAGGGTGCCAATAGATTAGGAAGCTAATTAGAGAAGGAGAACCTCTTGGGAAGAGCCTGGATAATCAAGATTCTATTGTTTTAATATTGACAACAAAGGAGGGAAAGTTAATGGTGACACAGTCACTTTTGTTTAATTCTCTTTTTAAATGTTACTATTTGTTTGCCTGTGCTATCCAAATAAAAAAAAATTCTATATGAAATCATTCCCAGTTCAGCACCTACAGGTGCAAAACCCAAATAAATCACTGGGGAAGGGGCAGATGCTGACAGGATTGCAGTCTAGACTCCTCACTCTAAATCCATTTAGTGCTATTAACCATGACTGGGTATAATAGCTTTGTGTACATTAGCACCAGGATAATTTTCCCTATTTTGGTAAATATCTAATGTGTGTATTCATAGACACTATACAAAGAAAACATCAGAGAGAACAAAACAAAAAAGGTTAGCATGCTTCTTTGCAGTATAGTCTGTATTTTCAAATGTTGACTAAGGAAAAAAAATTCAAAATAGGCACGATTTCTTAAAAAAAACAAATATTATTCTTGGATCAAACAGTGGCACCAAAAAAAGTATTTCTTTTAATACAAACAGATTTTAGACACAAAGAGTACTCAATTTAAAAAAAAAAAAAAAAAGTTAAGGCACGTACACTTCCACTGTATGCAAACAGCAATAGAAACCTGACACAATCAAAGATAATCTCATTTAAGTGAATATGTTTGCTGTGTAGCAGCCCATATTTTATTAAGTTTCCCAACACTTTCAAACCCTGATAAGGAAATGGGCCTATTCTGGGGGAAACATGGATATCTGCTACAGATTATTCCTGTTATATACATTTACCCTTGTTAAGACGAAATGTAGAAAGGCAATACATAAACACAGAGAGGAAACAGAAGCAACACTGAAAGTGATATTGAACTAGAGAACCCTCCTTTGTGAAAAGAAATAAAGCACAAGATTATCTGGAAAGAAGAGAAACTATCACCAAAATGTAGTGAGAGCCAGGAGGTGCAAAGGAGTGTAGAACAGAGAACAATGTGAATGTGTGGTGGCTGGGAGGGTCAGGTTGCAGACAGTGAAGGCAAAAAGATTCGAGGCTAAAAAGCCAATTAATAGATTAAAGGGTAAGTATCCAAGTTCTAAAACAGAGGGGTGATAATATAGGCAGCTAGGGAGAGGATTAGAATAAAGAAGTGATAACAGTATTCAGCTGAGAGAGAAGGCTGTCAAGAACTGAATGGGAAAAGAAGGTAAGACAATGAAAACAAAAACCAAAACCCTGTCATTTAATCAAGGGCTGTGATGGTGAGAGCCCAGACAGAAAAAAAAACAAAAAAAAAAAAAACAAAAAAAAAAACAAAAAAAAAACCAACCCCACACACACAGAGAAACTCCACATCCAAAAGAAAACCACAAAAACCCTCTATAGTTTGGTTTCAGCTCCTGAAATCATTGTTGAAGGGTGGAGACAGATGGAAGGTTTGGCCATGACTGCATCAAAATCAAGTGGGTAACAATGAGTTTGGAGCAATTACTAGATTCAGTTCCTCTGTGCTGTTTCTCCAAACTATTTACCACTAGGCAGTTGCTTGTCCCAGGTGTATAGAGCTGAGGATTTAAAACAAAAAATGTAGTGTGTATTTTATGGAAAAGTGGTCTATTAATCTCTTGTGTGGAGTTTAACAGTACTAAAGCATAAAACATTACTTTTTAAAAAATTAATAATTTCCAAGGTATGTATTATCTTCCTGTGCAGTCTTACCTTCCACAGCTTCTCTAACACTATCTCAAATGTACTTTGAACTTAGCCCTTTTTCATTAAAATGTTATAAAGGATTACTAGGGAGACATGAGTGAGGCTGACTTCTTTGGGGTATTTATTTTCCATCCTTTTTTGCTTCTTACACTTCAGTGACATGAAAGTATCTTGGTTTTTTCTTCTGTGTAATATCCTTTATCTTAAATATGCTGAAGATATATAACAAAAATAAATAAGAGCTGTCACATCCGGTTTCTTCCAAGGGAACATTTAAGAGAGCTTCTGAGTTGTAGACATCTAGAAATACTCTAAAGTGAGAGCAAGATTATTTTAATACAGTCTGAATGAGACAAAAGCTAAGGTCTTTTTGCCAGAAACTTATTTAAGCAATTATGGCAGAGTATATGAGCAAATTTTAACTGAATGCCTTTGTTGAAGGAAAAATATTTAATAAATAGTAAGTTTAATAAACATAAATATTTAATAAACAGTAAGTGCCCTCTTGGGCTTTGAAATTTGAGATCCTTGTGATACTTGAATCCGTCTTAAAATCCATGTTTTCATGTATCCTATACTTTTCTTGGTGAACAGGGAAACATTGTTTCTCAGTAGGATTCATATAACCTACCACAGAAAGATGAAGAACAGTGAGAAACCAGTATGGCTTGATTTTGAGTAAAGTTACTGGCATCAATCTTCTAACAATACCAGAGACCCAGGGCCGAAATAGTGCCATAACTCTCAGGCAAAAAAATGTCTAATGATAAAACCATGGGACTCAAAGTTGGAAATGGCTGCAGTTTAATGCTGCCTTCTTTCATTGCCCTGTATATACATCAGCAGGTGCCTAAGTCTCAGGCTATGAAATTACTTCATGGATTTTCTGGAAGAGACTGGATTCTTTTGCCCAGGCCAGCTAAGCTGGAAGCAGGCCAAGAATTTACATGGAAGTGGGAAAGAATCAGAATCAGTTGTCAAAACTGGAGTGCCATATCCCAAGCAAATCACCTGAAAATTGGGCTAGAGATCAGCTAGCATTTCACCGCATCTGTTGGACTGTCCCATTTGTGTAAGTGCAGACACAGTTACACAGTCAACTTGAGAAGCATTTTAACATAAGTGAGCAGATTTAAAACCAAAGCAGATAGAAATCATGGAGCAATTCATTAATACCTGCCACAGTGAAGGGAGGAAGGGAGAGAAGTGGAGGTGAGGGGATGAAGAGGAGGGGAAAAGTAGGAAGTAGGTAGTTTCTTGAACTGCTGCACAAAAAATTTGATTATATATTGCTATTTTTTAAGCCAGAGAAAGACTGACAATGTAACTTTCATCAAAAAAATTCGCTTGGTGATTGGATTGCCAGGATTACAACATAGTTACCAAAAGGCCACAACAATATTTCTGTGCCTAACAACTTCAGTCATTGTCAACTAGAACTTATGGAAACCAAATTTTCTTCCCTTTCTAAAATTTCTTCCATTTTATATCATTACTGTCTGACCAGTCTTTATTGTCACTGAAAGTATAAAGTGGTAGACATCATCACAGATTGTTGTCTCTTCTTGACTCCTTCCAGACATATGATATTTCTCTCTACATTGCAGGTTTTTCCTGCCTGTTGGTCCTACCACAGCACTCAGGTAACACTTTGAATTGAGCAGTATTGCCTATTCCTCAGTTTGGAACTACAAGTGAGACCGAGTTTTGAAATCTAGCAATCTTCCCAGTGTGTATGCTAAAGTAGTGAATTTGATTCATAAATTTCTATACTGAAAACTTTAAAACACACACTCACCCACCCAGCACATATCCCCTTCACTAACCAGAAACTGTCCAAGAATGGATGAGAGAAATTTTTAAGACACAAAGGTTGAGTCCCTACCTTGCAGTCCTAGTTAAGGAGAAAATATGCACCCACCTGCCTGTCCTTGACCTCTCTCTCACCTTGGAAAAAGTTACAAGATTCTGAACAATGTCTGCATAATCTATTTTACTTCCTCAAGCGAGCAGTTACTGCTGTTAATATCTTTATTAAGAATTCTATTCAAGTGTAACCTTGTGAAGAGCCTGTTAAGGTTCTGGGCTTAGTATCAGCCAACATCTGGTCATGGAAAACTCTCATATAGGAAAATCTTGCTAAATTAAAATTACTAGATACAACACTTCTATGAGGTTTACTTAAATCCCTGATTATATGATAAAATATTTTTTCTCAGTTTGGGGAAATATCTGCTTTTCAATTTGGAATTTCTTTCCTGAGGCTTTACTAAACTGGCTTACTAGAAAACTTCATGCTAAAGAGGCACTAAAGAAGCTTAACTGAAATTTTCTCTGGAGTAAAACGTGTTAATAATGATAAAATGGGGTGATTTTTTGTCCCATACTCAGAATAATTTGCAAGAAACCTTATTTAAATGCAAAGATAAATCAGAGATTTAATCAGAGATTATTTTCTCTTTTAAAACAGGAAACAGTTTTCTCAGTCTTAAAGTGATCTGAAAGTTCTAAAATTGTTTTAAAAATTAACTGAAACATAGAGAATACTGTGCTAGATTTTTACTCTTTGCTATATCTCTAATAAATATGATAATCACAACATCTAACTTTAATTCTATATATTATGCTGGCATGGACTTCATATATATAACAAGAAATATGTCCTTTCCTAAAAATAACATTTCAATAATATATATATGGGAAAATAAAAGAGTAAGACAATTCTCTGGATATATTTCTTGGCAATATCAGTTTCCAAAAATAAAAAGTGAAACCCATAAATTTTGTAGTTTTATAAATTACAAACTTCTGTTAACAAAACAAACGAGCAAACAAACCTAAAAAGAAAAGCAAAACTCAGTAATGATTACAATGCTGTGTTTGGGACATACTGGGTGTGGCTCAACCGAAGTGAGTTCAAGTGCAGTTGAGAGTTTCCGGAGTCTTTGCAGTGATTGTATGATATGAATGATTAAATGAGAATGTTTTATTAAGATCCAAGTTCTGAGCTCATATGCCAAGAGTTATCACAACAAACTTAAGCCTGTGAATGATATTTAATGCAAGATGTTTTTGAGAAGAGTGTTTAATGTAAGATGTTTGTTGGAGTTCCTATACAGTCAACAGCATTTCCCCAAAGCATTATTATTCAGGTTTAAGCTGATGAGTGGAATCAATCTCTCTCAACAATTATGTTGTCCTAAATTTCAAAAATTTCAAGGTCTATAATTACAGAATATGAGTCCTTTCTAACCTAATCTACAGAAAAGGGCTTTGCATCATCTAATGCTAACATTAGAAACCAAAACTATCTGCATGCCTGGTGATTGATTGTTGGAGCAGGCTTACGGGTATATTAGAAAGGTAAAATGCCACAGGACATTTCAGGATTTCATTTTACAGTAAATATCTGCAATTGATATATCTGGAACTGTGTCCACGCTGGAAGATCACTCTTGAGAAGATCATTGAGACATCTCAACAGAGCAAGTTTGTACCAATCATAGTATACCAGGCTCTTGCCTTGATGGAGCCTTAATCATTACTTCTTAAAGACTGAAATCGTGTGCTGCAGACATTTATTTTCTTTCCATTGCCTGAAAGGCATCTTGATTGACTAGACTTCTAACTTTGACATTACAGTTAAGTCTATGTAGCTGGGATCCTCACTTCCTAAGGACTCAGTATACTGACACTCTAAAATATTCATTTAAGAGGCCTGAAAGTACCTGAGTCACAGCTGGGATTATTCCACTCAACACACATTCTACACACCTGTCTCATGTTTAAGAAGGAAACCTCTATAGTACACAAGGATCTGAAGAAATTTTGAAAATAGAATATAGAATAAAATACAGCCAGCTACCAAGGGTAGCCAATATAATCTTAAATTAACAGCTCTCATTGTTAAGATAACTGATCCTTCTGAAACTGGCAGAGTGCCACAACAAATTACTGTAGGAGAAGATGAGAATTAGAAGGAAAGCTGTACAGGGGTAAAGGAACTAATTATACAAGGCAAAAACAGGTTATAGTTGCAGGTTTATCCCTTGTCTGGGAGGATACTGCTAAACTTTTTCATGTCTCATTCTTGAGGCCCATCTTGTTTAATCAGAAAAGAAATCAGAACTGCTTGATTAAATATGCAGATCACAATGTTGGAAGTATTTCTCAATACAAAGAATTATAATATCATGCATGAAAAAAATAAAAGATCTCTAGGATTGGAATAATGGAAATGCATGACATTTAACTGTACAGAGTGCAAGGTTAATCACTAACAGCATAGTAAAAATTTTTGCATTAAATTTGAAGTTCATCAGATGATAACAGCATAGGAATAAAAATAAATTGTCATATTTTGAACAAATAATTTATCAATGAGGAGCATTATAACATGGAAAGGAAAAAGGAAAACCAAACTAAGACAAAAATAAAAAGGAAAAATAAAAGCACAACAACAAACAAAACAACCAAACCCAAAAACACCCCACCAAAACCAACAAACCAAACACCACCCTGATATCCAAAGGAAAGGCACTAGTGAGATAACTGGATTGTGTTGTCAAATAAAGCATTCAATTCTAGACATGTATATTAAAGTAAGATGGGTCTAAGAGTTGCTGAGAACAGCTACTAGCTTGACTCGAATAGTATGGATCTTCTAAGAGAAAATTACAAAGCTGACTTTTTTTTTTAGAAGTAACACAACAGAGTCTGAAGGTCTCATTAGGCACGAATACACCTGGGAAGATAAAGTAACAGGAACAAAGAAAAATAATATAGGCATGAATAAATTGTTCTTGGAGAGCTTGACCAAACCACAGCAGGAGTTTTTATCTTGGCTCTGACAACTACAGACTCTAATACAGTACGTTGTCTAATAGGACTCTTTTGGAGTAGAGACCCAGACATAGGTTGGCTTTAAAAGGTAGCATTTCTGAAGTATTTTCCCTCTCTACCTGGATTGCAGGAACACCATTCAATATTGCAGAAAATCACTCCAAGGATGTGTTCTGAATTTTCCACTGGTGGTCCAATTGGCTGAAATGGTTTAAGCCATCCATTGGAGTGGATCTTCTAGCAGATTGATAAGCCAATTTAGTTCCACTTAAGCCATTTATGCAGACTCATTGCCTTACAGTGCAAGACAGGCAAAAATGTAAATTAAGACTTTCAGCTTTCATAAGGCACAGAGACGCTTCTATTCTTTTGCCTTGTTGTTTTTGTGACTCTTGTAAAACCTTTTTCCTTCCAAAACATTGAGAGGTCTCTCTGCCCCTCAAAATCAAAAGGGAATCCATCACCTGCTGCAGCAGACACTTAAGACAGAGTGTAACATTTCCCTGGTTAAGACAGTGAGAAGTCAGCAATTACAAAGCTTCAAGGCACAGGGTATCCAGAACCCTGACAATGTCTCATTTGTTTTGCTAAATAACTTCCATACCTGGAAATAGAGTATTGAGTCAGTAAACACAGAGTCACGGCTTCTGGCACACCTTCAAAGGCCACTGATCAGAGTTCTACCATTTCATTTACACTGATGTCATCAATGACTGTGCTTAGTTTCTGTCCAGGCATTTAAGAGTAGGAGCAGGAACAGAATCTGAGAAGCCAAAAAGAACCCTTAAATCTTGCATCAAAATTTATAGGGACCTGCTGTTATGTTCTGCAAAGAAAGAGCAACTGAAGATGTCAAATGATAAGTGTCATTAGGAGACTGGCTGCTTTGTGACCTGGACATATATGGATAAGCATCCTTCCTGAAAGCGCCAGATCAAAATACTAAGGAAGAAGAACAGTGGTCTGTTCATGTTCTGTTCATCTTGTTACCAATCAAATGAAAATTGCAATTTGTATGAGCTCTGATACCTCATTTGCAACAGCTAGTAAGTTGCCTAAGTAGCTGAAGGAATAAACTTCAAGGGAAAAAAAGGAAAACTGCCTAATAGGACTCCAGGAGAGAGGTGAAATGTAGACTTTACACATTGTAACAGAAATAATAAAGGTGTGGGCAAAGCTGTCAGAGCGACTTCCCTTAGACAGCTAACTGTGACTGAAGGCAAAGATAAAATTGGTGTCAAATTAAAAGAAATGTTTAGGGCTCCATGTAACATAAGCAGTTCATAATATGAAGCATAGGATATTCTACAAATGGTAGACAATGTAAAACAAAAACAAACCAAAAAAACAAACAAACAAAAGCATTATATTTTCAATTCAAAGGAACAAAGCATTTATTTTGTGAAGTAAAAGGCCCAGGATTTTCTTGTCCTCCGCCTTTTCATCAGGCCGTATGACAGTCAGAAGTAAATTCAAAAGTAGATTTCATGAGATTCTGTACTCCTCATTCCCTTGAGGATAGAAGTTCAAAGAATGCAAAGAACAGATGACATTAGAGGAAATGCTATTGCAAGGTTGTTTATGAGGGCTTGATCTCTTAGCATAGGCACAGAGCTGTAAGACACCCTTTTTTTCTGGCTGAAAGAAAAGGCTGGTTTGGATACCACTCAAATGCCCAAAGCCACTCAGATCTGAGGTCTCACAGATTTACATCTTCTGCCTCTCTTAATGGGATTCAGATCCCCAAGCATCTTCTGACAAGCTTCTCCCTGAGACAATAAATACTTCTAGTATGATCATTTGATAAAGGTATAACTTCCTACCATTTATAAAGTAGTTTGAGAAATACACCAAGGAAACCATGAAAGGGATAAAAAGTAAAAAAAAAAAATATTAATAAAAGAGTCACAGACAAGAGAAGATTTTACACAATCCTTTACAGGATAAATTCAGGACCAAGTAAGACTAGGACAGGGTTTAAATCCAAGCTGTATTTACCATGTGTTCCCCCTTTTACCATGTCTTCTCTCCCTTGTACAGGCATGGGCATAGATGTAATAGATAGGTAGCCCCAAAGCAAAGAGGCTCATTCACACCCACAACAGGAAGATATATATGGAAAATCACCCACAGGAAAAGCAATCACTTTAATGCCAGTGAAATTTTATGTACAGTTATATAAAAAGTAAATTTATATAGACCTGTAAATATAGCTACCAAGTTCTATGCTGGATGGAAGTAGCATTAAGAAAAAAGTGGTCTCATCCCTATCAGTAACAGGAATGATATGTGAGTTGATAAAGCATCTCACACTCAGTGGGAGACAATTTCTACTAATTCAAAAATTGACTTAAGAGATGAGGAAGAATGCATACTGTCCAAATAATGAAGGAAGCCCTTAAATTCCCTCATTTGGAAGGAGAGAGCAGTCGATAAATAGTGCAACAAATTAGAAGAAGATTCTAAAGCTGAGAGAGATATCAATATAATAGAAAAGAAAGCAGAGAAAGGTGTTCCTGTAATTATGGATAATATTTTGTGCTGTCAAACTAAATTGCATATTTGCGATGCAAAACAAAACAGGACCATATGAGCGAAATCTGGATGATGATGATGATGGTGGTGATGATGATGATAGTAGCTTTAGTTTTCATTACCAGTATCTCTTTTCATAACAAAACAGACATAAAATTCGTCTTCAAAGTCACTCTTGGATTCACAGAACTAAAGGTATTAATGTACTTTGCATACACAAAATATTTTACTCTTTTTAATATCTGTGGTGGAAGTTTGCAGTTAGTGAACTATATATCCTGTTAATTTAAAAGAAGGAAAAGTATGGGAGGAATTTCAGAATTTGTCTGTCAGTAAATTCCAATTAGTTTAAAACCTTCCATATATGCTGGGAAATGCAACTATCTGACTATCTTTTAGCTTGTGTCAAAATAGTTTTCTGCAATTACTACTTAGAAAGCCTTGAGTCAAATTTTCCTTTCACTTACACCAATGAAATGAGACTTGAGCAAAGTTTCTTTGCTGTCTCTAAGACAAGAATTTTGCTCCCAGTCTTTTCATTAAGTGCTGTGTTTAAAATAAAAGGCAGAATGTCAGATCATATCAATGTAGCTATGTCTGATAGTGTTGTAGTCATTACACAAAATCAGAATCTAGCCTACTATCACAGATTATAGTGAATTTTTATGTAATATAATCAAATAGGAATAAATTCTCTTCCACCATTAATTCTATCATCATGGACAGAATACAGGATTTCCCTTCTATCTTTCTCCTGTAACTTTAAATAATCTTTTTTGCTACATATGATATATTGGTTCCCCTAAATATCCCTTCAAATGTCACAGTGGAAAAATTCCTACACAATAGTTAAAGTGTTCTTATTGCCTGAGAATTTATATATATATATATTTAAAAATGGCAAGGAAACAGTATTTGAATACTTAATGTAAAATATATATATATATGTATGTATATATATACACACACAGAGGCTATTGACACATTGTGAATACGCATTTCAACAAGAACTTTATCCTCAGTTATAATGTAGCCTTTTTAGTACAGAAATATACTGTTTTATCTGCCCAATTATATAAATTTATACAATCAAGTTCTCTGTGTGCATTTGGATGGACCTATATGAAATTCATGCATAAGGAACACCAAAGCTTTGTTCCCTTTTGATCTTTTAAGCTTTCATAACAAAAAACATATACTACATACAAAAATGCTTTATTTCTTCTTTTGAAAATCCCCTTAATTCCACTGTTATTCTTCATTGTTGTGCCAAAATCTCTTTATCCTGTTCAGCCACAGCTCAAAAATGTGTGCACATATTCACGCAGATACAGAAACACAGCTTGGTATAAGATGGCTTTGGAAGCTACACATGTTGTCTATGAAGTTTCACAGTGAATGAACTGAAGAAGCTTCATGAGCTATATAGGAGTATTCAGAGTTCCCTTAACATCCCTGTCCTCAAGGCAGAGGGCAGTTGCCAGCCCAATCCTTTTCTGCCTGCCACCATTTCTTTGCTATCTGTTCCTCCGCTTGACCCTGCCCTGCTGCCCTTCAGCCTGCCGAGAGGTTGGTTTCTGCTGACTTCAGCCGACCATTACCTCAAAGAGGGAGATGTAACCACCTCAACAGAGTTGTTCAGATTGACTCTTCTCTACTTAGCCAACTGTTTTCGGAAAACTTGTAGGAGCCTCAAACTTTTTAAGGTTTCCAGTCCCTCATCAAAATATCCAAAGGCTGGACAAACTATTTACCAGCAGGCTAATGGAAAGCATCCTTAGGGAACAAAGCTAAAACGAGCAATATTGATCTGGAATCGTGTGCATTATTCCTGTTCATACTCTTCATGCCTTTCTCTTTGCCAGTGAAGATAATGACCAAGAAGAGAGTTTATAAGAGGCAACTAGTGCTGCACCAGTATGGCAAAGAAAAACATTTCAGCCAGAGATCTCAGCTGATCTCTTGCAACTACAAATCATCTTGTCTGGTCCTGCATTTTCCCTACCCCAATGTTTTCTCTTTCCTCCAAACACTCAGAGCTGCATAGCTCACATTATCTCTCTTCTGGTACAAACCTCCCTGTGCAAAATGATGACCCTGTAGGAACCAGCTCATCTTTCTCAGCTGTGTGACTGCAAACAAAAGAGCAGCTGTCCGTCTCAGACATAACAATACCATTTCCAAGGAGGTCCTTAAACACCCAATACTTAGGTTAACACACTAGAATAAAAAGAAAGTACACTCAGGCTAGTCCTCAGACATAGAACGAATAGTTGTTCAGCATCAGCTGTTCAGTTGTAGCATCTGTACTTTTTTGGCTTCTGTACTGAGAAAGATACTGCATACATATAGTATAGAAAATAACAACATAATGCCTTTCTTATTCATCATGAAAATGCAGGCATTTTTCTGCATGCCCAGCTGTAGGAATGGGTGGAAAGAAGTGGGAAGTGTCTTTTCCTTATTTTAACTTTTGTCATGCGTAAAGGCAAAAAAGAGTATCTGAAAAAGCTGCAGGTTTAGCAACTATCAGGACTAAAGCATGCTCAGCTTTGCAGAACATTGAAAATTATGCTCTGTAAGGATCACATATTATCACTAACCTTAGTTTAAAAATAATAAAAGGTCAGGGAGGATGCAGAAATGAGGGGTTTTCCCTCTTAGCTAGGAAAAAAGCAAAAACCAAACATGATGGTTGCAAAAAACCTGTATTCCAAACAAGTCCTTAAGACTCCCATGCGCTACATCAGCAGCAGTACATCCTCAATTTTTATTGTAATCTTGTGGCTTTTTATTTGTAACTTATATGAAAAGAATCACATTGATTGGGGCAGATTTAACTCAGTAAAACCTATTCTACTGAGATTGTCTGTGCTAGGTGATTTTATCAAGTTCTCTTTTGGTTTCATTTTCTTCCTCATCCCTATCCCCAGGGGAGATTGCAGCCCAGCTTGCAGAGCAAATTGCCCTAAATTGAGTTCTTTCTCTGCCATATACAGCCCTGCCTTTGGCTCCTCAGCTTGAAAACTTTATGCATTCTTATTTTTCTCCATCTTCCTTAACACCCTCCTTCTCTTTCCAATTAAAATGGAGAAGTTTGCACCGATACCTGCTCCCAATTAAATGAATACTGCATTACGAGCCACACTCTCCAGATCTCCTTTACCCTCCCTTCATTAGTCCTATTCCTCTGAGGTTTTCTGGCTGTCTGCCAGGGACTTATGGCAAGAATTCAAAATCTTGTACACTTTATCCCTTCGAAATCATTCTTGAATTTAAGCAGCCTGCTCCTTGGGCCCAGCATGAGAAATGCTGGTAACAGATTCAAAGGGGAGGGGAGAAAAGAGAGAAAATGATTTATTTAAAAGGTTAAAAAGCTCCCATAAAAGAAGCTAAACTAAAAGAGGTTAAACTTCCGGGCTAATTGGCTTCCATTTCCTTTTAAAAATTCTTTCTGGAAGACAACAAATGACAGGAAGGTGTTCCTGTTTTATTTAAGAGTATTCATGCCTACAGAAAAAACATCATTCTCTTAACACCTCAGGCATGTTCACTACTGCTCACTCAAATTATACACCCAGCACAGAAAAAAAACCCTAGGCAGTCAGAGGCTTAAGCAGCTGCGTTGTTGCGAGGGGGGGGGTGAGGACTTTTTTAAAATATATCACTATCTAATTTTCCAACAAATGTGAGCACTACAGTACTGTGGCATCAGCCACTCTCATCCGACACTTAAAATAACTAAAATCATGTCAAGCTGTCAGAAACGATAGCCATATTGGCAAGTATGAAACAGCAGAGGGAAGTTCTGAATCCTCTCATTACAACTTCAAACTACATAAAGTATCCTCATAGACCATGCAACTTTGTTGCCTTTTTTGAGCATTAATTTTCCAAATGGCTCAGCATAATATAGTGGCTGAAGGCCCCTGTGGGGAACTGTGTTTGTCCCTATGACCTGATTTGAAGCAGTCATTTAAACTCTTTAATGCAAAAATCTGATATTAATGGTCTGATGCTCAGCAATTGGTTGTCTCAAAATCATATTCCCAAACTAAGGCTTCCTTCCCTGTACATTCTAGAAGGTTTTAAATGCTACAATATTTTTGAAGTACTGTAATAGTCTTCAAAGGAGAGATTTTTTAGTAACCTGAATTGATTTACCTTCTCTAGCAAAGCTAGGTAAAACATGAGTTTTGCAGCACTGAATTCCTGCCCTCTGTTAGCTAACAATTTCTCACAAGCCACAGCCTTCCAGGTAATATTGAGTTGGTGAGAATACTTTGTAGGTGCCAAGGTATGCATGTGTATGTGTGTGGTTGTTAACAATCTGATTGCAAGGATTTCTATGACTTGGAGGCTTTTAATTTACTCAATTTCTTAATTTCCCAAACAATATTTCTTGATGAAGGATGATTCCTGCCTAATGAAAGCAATCTCTGTAGAAAATTCTTTAAAAGTGAAAGAGGAAAACCATCTATTATTTGTGAAAGCCACTTCTGATCTTGTTTTCCCCTTTTATAAAATTTCTCTTTAATAATTACTGCTTCTCATTCCCTTTTACAGATGAAAACAGAAAAGGGTATTATAAGTGAGATCCAATTGTAAAAATAGTAAGTAATACAAAACTTAGATATTCTAAATCTTCCTCCAAGATCTTACTGCATTTCCTCAAGTCACATCCACAAGCAGGTGACAACACTCCTTCACCCCTCCACTTGCAGACAGGTAACAAACAGCAAACTAGTGCATGATCAGAACAAACACACAATTTTTAGAGCCAGCAAGGGCAAAAGCAGCCACTGCACAAATATACACAATATATAAATAGTGCACCAAAGAAACTAAACAGCACTTTCTGTCAAGTTAATAAAATATGCTCTGAGAATTTACATAGTGTATTTAAATACTCTAAAATAATAATAATAATTAAATTAAATTAAATCAAATCACTATATCTATACTAAAAGGTCTCTGAAAGGAACAACCGGTATCTCAGTGGTAGAATACAGTTAGGCTACATTCAATATTATTATTATCCTCTGCCCAGGAAAGGCCAAGGGTAATAGAAGCCAAGCAAGAACTGTACTAAAGAGCCGCAGGTTAAATAATTCCTGGATAAGTAGAGTGGGCACATTGTACTACAGTACTTTCTGGATATTTGTGCGACCTACAAGTAAAGTGCTGTACAATAAAATCAGTAATGTTGTAGTCAATGACCATCCTAATTAAAAAATGGTCCTTCAAAAAAAATCAGGTCAGGACTTAAATCCTGGGATCTTTGTTGTTCTTTTTCAACAGATTCTGTCACTATTCAAGAAAAAAAAAAATCTCAAAAAAGATCTGTCATTCTGGCATTTCTAAATTTGATGCCATACATCAACAAGCAACAGACCATGACCAGCAGGAAATTTCAGTGTTTAAAAGTTAGCTGCCAAACAGATATAATTTTAGGTTTCTGATTCTTGGAGTGAAGTCGAAAATCTCTTATTCAGCTCCCAGTTTCCTTAAATAGTACATTGGGAAAAATGAGATATTTTAGAAGGAGCCAGTGAAGCCCTGATTTACCTAAAATTATATTCTACAAGCAACCACTTACAATACATTTCAGGAGAAAAGACCAGCCCTTCACCTATATTCCCAGCCTTCCTAACTTAGGAACTCAATGCAGTACCTCTGTTTATAGGAGACTAGAACCTTTAATTTTATTACTGTATTCTTACTCCTCAGACTGATGGTGTCTGTCTTTGACACAGCAAATCTCAGTTTTGGCAGTTTCAACGACAAGACTGGAGAGCATGATTTTCATCCAAAGCAGCCTTTCATCAGTGTTAGACAGATTTTGAACAGTAGAAACATGAACCTGCTCAGCCAGGGAAAGGGAGCCCAAGTTTTAAGACATTAAGTATTTTTTAAAACATGTCATTCTATAAAATGGTAAATTTTTCTTCTATTGACTTAATTTTAGGAGTCAATAGCCACATTTTGATAGAAGTGCACAGCAGTTACCAGGGATGAGGCACACACTCACATCGTCAACTGATTGAGTTTCTTAAAATTATACACTAAAACTAATTGTTTCTGAACACTACCTGGCTTGTATCTGGTGTAGATTCCCAACTGTTCGGCATGTTCAATATTGGGATGGTCTTGAAAAAGCTCACAAGTGTAATTCTATGTATCCAGGGCATTTTAACTTATCAAATAAGAAGCCTACATCTTCCTGCTTACTCTCTTGGTTAGATGGCAGCTAACTATGGATTTTCAAGTTTACATTTGGATGTATAAAGTCACTTTAGAGCTGGATATCTAAATTCTTTCAGTCTTTTTTTTTTTTAATCTGTTCCTGAGTTTACTGAAAGTTTTCTGATTTCCTAGATAAGATCACACTGCAGCAAAAATCTAAATGTTCCAGATCAAATACCTTTATCAGCAGGTGTGCTCCTTGCCCATTAGCTTCTACTGTTATGAACAAATCTAACCTTTTTTTGACTCATAAGAAAGACACATATTTTGACATGAAATACAGACCACTACTCTGTGTTGCCATTGTTTATTGAGAAATAATGTTACTTAAATTATTTTGCTTGAACCAAGTAAACCAATTTTTCCTTGCTCTGTGAAAATCATCATCATAGATCTTCCAATTCATGTGCAATATAGGGATCTGCAATCCTGGAAAAAAATACCATACAAAAATAAAAGCATTTTTGTACCAACTCAGAGAACTCTGACTTTCTATTTTTATATGTTTACCTTCAAAGACTGGATGAATATATTTACAATGCTCCTTTAAGGAACAGTAGAACTAGTGTTTCTATGATACTTTTCCCAGTGTTAATTGGACTACATGCTTGGTTTTGCATGCAAAAGGCCCTGAATATGCTGTTAGAGACACCTCTCAAATGTTAAACAATTTAATTATGCTTAGTAGTCTTATATTGTGTTGGCAGCTTCAACAGAAACAAGGAATCATATCCACCCTACTCTCATCAGACGCTATCAGAAGAGAATATTTATTCATTGATTTTGACATAGTAACTCTGAAGCACCATGGAAGCATTTCATCCAACAGTTCTGAAACAATCTCCCTTCCCTACCACATGCTCCCTTTTTTACAGCTAGAAAGATCATCTGGAATACATAAGGCCATGAATAATTTGAAATAGTTACAATACATTAGAGCTATTAAGAAAAAAGCAGTAAAAAGAAAACAACTACTGTAGAACTGAAAGTACAATGGCAAATACTTCAACAATTTAAAGTTCATGACTTTAGTGTGACAACTTACTCTGTATCACAAAGTTCTATTCATAACATGTTAATTATAATCCAGTGTTTCAATTATTTTTTGATGCTAGAATCAAAAAATTTCCCCCAGCACTGTTTCCCAACAGAACTACAATTTGAAGGAGAAAATAGAGAATAGAAAACTTTGAGAGATAGGAGGATCTCAAGAAAGGACCTTTTGACACAAGTCTCCACAATATCCTTCTCTCTAAATCAGAGAGAGGAGGATTTGATGAGTGAACTGTTAAACTGATAAGAAAGCAGTTAGAAGGTCACATCCTGAGCATAGTGGTCAATGGCGCAGTGCCTCAACAGACATCAATGAGAAGTGGTGTCCCTCAGGGGTCCATACTGGGACCAGTGTTATTTATTATCTTCATTAATGACACAGACAAAGGGATCGAGTGTACCTTAAGCAAATTAGCAGATGACACCAAACTGAGTCGCGCTGCTGACATTCCCAAGGAACAGGATGCCATCCAGAGTGATTTGGACAAGCTCAAGAAGTGGGTCCATGGTAGCCTCGTGAGGTTTAAAAAAAACAGGTGCAAGATGCTGCACCTGGGTCAGGGCAACCCCTGGTATCGATCCAAGCTGGAGGATGAACAGATCAAGAGCAGCCCTGTCTAGAAGGATTTGGAGGTGGTGGTAGAAGAGAGGCTGGACATGAGCTGGCAATGTTCATTCACAGTCCAGAAATCCATTTCTATCTTGTGCTGCATCAAAAGCAGAGTGGCCAGCGGGTCTAGGAAGGACATTCTGTCACTTCACTCCATTCTGGTGAGATTCCACCTGGAGTGTTGTAACCAGCTCCGGGCTTCCCATTGCAGG
Organism: Serilophus lunatus; assembly: GCA_013399895.1. Taxonomy (NCBI): domain Eukaryota; kingdom Metazoa; phylum Chordata; class Aves; order Passeriformes; family Eurylaimidae; genus Serilophus; species Serilophus lunatus. The sequence continues at coordinate 177,145 of VXBA01004963.1, forward strand.
AAGGACATAGACCTGGGATGGCAAGTCCAAAGGAAGGCCATGAAGATGCTTAGAGGGAAGGAGCACCTCTCGTATGAAGAAAGACCGAGAGAATTGGATCTGTTCAGCTTGGAAAAGAGAAGTCTTTGCGACAACCTTATTGTGGCTTTCCAGCATCTGAATGGAGCCTACAAGAAAGATGGAGAGGGACATTTTACAGGAGCATGTAGTGACAGGACAAGGGAGAACAACTGTAAACTGAGAGTAGGTTTATATTATTAGATCATTATTAGGAAAAAAATCTTTTCTGTGAGGATGGCGAGGCACTGGGAAAGATTGACCAGAGAAGTTGTGGATACCCCATCCCTGAAAATGTTCAAGGCCAGGTTAGATGGAGCTCTGAGCAACCTGGTCTAGTGGAAGGTGTCCATGGCTAAGGCAGGGGATTTGGAATCAATATGGAATTTCAAGTTCTTGTATCTCTGTACATTGGTAACCACTATCCTGCTTATAATACATTCTATGACATAGAAGGTATTGAGAATACTTGTACATGTCATGAAGTGCTGAAATATATAAAAAAACAAAGCACAATAAACTAATACCATATGAATACATATTAAATTATGTCATTGTGCAATGTTAAAAACTTTTCAACTCCTCTGATTCTCCTAATTCCCTCAGCCAGATGTAAAACTTGGTGCTACTTGCCACTTGAATCTGAAGTAACCACAAAACACACGCTGAAGTCATACAGTACAAATAAGACACAGCATGGAGCTAGGCAAAGAAATACTGCCAGCCTGGGAAAAGCCAGTTCAGGTGTAGACACTACACTTTTAGAAGTAACAATGCCAGGACACTGAAGGCAGCCAGGTGCTTATTAGCTTGACCTTTCAATTTTCTGAAGAGTGTGAGAGCAAAAGTGAGAAACCAGTGGCAGACTTGTGGCCCTACCAAGACAAGAGGACAGCGGTAGAGATGGATGGCAAGTGTTTCTGGCCAAAATGTGAAGGTCTAAGTTCACTGGGAATAGATGAATGCCTGTTTTCTGGCTACTAAAAGGCTGGGTTCACTATGCTTTCAATTGTCTACTGCCATTTCACTTATCTACTTATTATTAATATTTATTTAAAAGAAGAAATTATGAAAACTAGCTTCACCCTTTGTATTCATGGCTAAAGAGTAAGGTGGTAATAAAATACAGAGAGGCAAGTCAGCTGGCCAATAGTACCATTGTTCTAAAACAAAAAACTCCTCACTTTTGCTGGTGTCTTCTCATCACTAGACTGCAGCAAGTAATTACCAGCCAAAATCTAGCAAAAGCTGTCACTGCACAAACACATAGCTAGTTGAGTCACCCTATATAAGTAAACATATTCTAGTACCAGATCCTGATGAAATGGGAAAGCATTTTTGCACAGAAGATACTACCGATCATCTGACTACTGGAACTTTCAGGGAATTAACAGTAACATAAGGAAAACCAAACCAGAAAAACAACAAACCTAATGATTTTTAGTATTAGTAAATTGAATTGCCTCAATTCAAGGTTAAGCAAGCACCAGTGCTTTCAACAACAAAAGGAGAGAGGGGCTACCTTGCCACTAGTAAGGGAACTGAAAGTGAAGGAATAAAATTCTGCTGCTGAGAGCTTTTAGCCTTACCCATCTGCTTGCAGAACTGCAGCTCAAGGCAGGTGGCGTATATATCTCTTATTTGTCTCACATTGCTGGTTGACTTTCTTTAGATTTCATAAAAGTTCTTCTATATGTAAGTCCTCAATAATCAAGAAAATTTAAGAAGTATGCATTAACTTTTAGTGGGTCTATTGGATAATCCTCTTGAAAAAGTTATAAAATTTGAGTGTGCTTAGCACTGTTTACAATATGCTGAAACTTTTTCATTTATTCTTCTAATTACCACATGTAATTTAGTGTCTTATTTTTTATTTTTTTTTTACTACTAGAAGTCTAAAATATTTATTCTACTTTCAATTAAACCAGTATAAACCAAGAAGAGTTCTACTGAAATCTGTTAATTTTGTTGGTGTAAAAACTGGAGGCAGTTATGTAGTGCCTTCAAAATACATTTTATAAAAGAATCTTCATTATGATAAATAAACATGAATTCATAAGAACTCATCATGAAAACATTTCATGTCAGGATTTTATATTGTCTGATGTACTCATATTGTTCCACTTACTATTGCAATAATATATACAAGTATTTTAATCAAACAAGCTTTGAATTAAATAAATACATATCTCTAGAATCAGCACTAGTCTAGATATGCTATTTAAAAATCTTTACCACCAAATTGTTTTCTAGTTTTTCAAGAAAAGAGGTGGGTAAAAATAAAAAATAAAAAAAAAAAAAGACAAAGTTTAAACAAAGTAGATGTATAATAAAGCAACTTCAGGATGCAATCATCTTATACTAATTTTTCAACCTTACAAACCTTAAAGGATGAGTCAAAGTCATGTCTGAAGTCACACACAGCTTTGAAAGACTGGTATAATCATGCAAAATGTCAAGGAAGAGAACTCAGGTATGTCAGCATAATTGTTTTTCCTAAAGTGTTTCTTCATAATACTAGTTCATACTGCATAAAGATTATGTGGCTTATGTACTGGGGGAGAATAGGGCTCAGGGCAAACCATAGTTTATCAAAACATTTCTATAAACATCTCTAAGCAGAACTTATTCAAGTCAAAAAGCATACATAGCACAAATTTATTTAGTATGACATGACTTTAGACTGGCAATACAGCAGGAGCAAAATGAAAAACTTCAGCATAGTGCCCTGCAAAGCTCATTTCCAAGGTGCAGGATGGCATTGCAAACTTATCAAAATTCTGAAGATGGGAAACTTTTCACCATACCACCAGATGTTGCTGCAACACTGGCAAAAGCAACAGATCACAACATGTATGATAATAAAAAAAAATTAAAAAAAAGTTAAAATATCCATTTATACTACTAGAAAAACCAACTGTCCATGAAAGAAAACCCTGAAAGGAAATTAATTATCAGATAGACTAATTGACTAGACTACATTTGTTATTTCACAATAAATCATTTGTAGTTAAAAAGAGATGAAAAGTCAAAAAATATTTATAATTTTAGATAAATCACATAGTAATAACCACATATGAAACTCTTACCATGTTCTAACTCTTACATGTTCTAACTTCTGCTCCCCAGATAGCAGTACAACTTCATTTGGTTTGATAACAACACATGCATGATAGCAAGGAGTGATGAATCACTCATATCCTCCATACTTCAGTGAACTGACTAACCCTCTCCAGGGAAGGGAAATTGTGGTCACACATCTTTAGATCATGCATTGATAACAATTATATTCTAATGTGTTTCTTGAGACTTCTACTATAACAAGGGAGAAGGGTGCTTGAGGATTTTTGTTTGGATTTTTTTTCAACAAGTGCTTCCTCACATGGGCGAATTAAAACATCTAGAAACAAACTGCAAGCCATTAAATTACCAATACAGTATAAATTTTCAGGAGGAGCTGTGACAAACTCATGGACAGAGTAAACAAGAATGCTAGCCTCTCACAATTTTTAATACAATATGTCACTAAATCATGAGCATGCAATGTATTTATTTAGATTTTTTAATTGAAGCAGATGTGCTGTAAGAAATAAATTTTCACATTCTACAAAATGAAATCAATATAGATTTGCCTATCAATATAGAAATGCCTCTGTAGAAGTCTAATCAATGTTCATTCAGCATATCAATGACTAGGCAATCTTGACACCTTACTGTCTAAAACTAAGCGAGTCCCAAAGGAAGAACCAAGAAAATAGATGAGTGTAGAATTCTCTGCTTGGGAAGGCTGGATTTGATGATGTATTTCCTTACAGATAGCAAGCATTGCTTGAGTTGAATAATGCTCAACTTGGGATGGTAAAGTCAAGTGACATAATTAGCTAGAGTATTTAAAATAATTCCCTTCAGGAAATGCTTACCTCTCTGTTGACAATAGAGTGAACTTAGGAAAGCTAGGCTCCTAACCTAGGAGTATCTGTACTGAAGAAAGAAGTATTCTTTAATTACAGACTTTAAAACAAATTTTGATTAACATTTCACTTTTCCAATGTAACTGCAGAAAGAGATTTAATGGAAGAAATATCTCTGCTGAATCTATTTTTCCTATTTTATTGTATAAGGAATTAAAATTGAAGATATGTTTGTAGTTCAGATGCATTGGTGTGGAAAGCTACCAATTTTTTGCAGCCTTCCTGAACTAAACTATTACTTAACGCAACACGGTACACTCCCCTTCATTTTATCAGTTACATAGATTGAAACACAACCATCCACAGAAAGAGCATTCCAGACAACATGACTTTGAAATGGTTCAGCTTTGGGAACAGGTTTGTAGTGGAGATTATTTGTAAAAATTGAGTCCTATAAGGCTCAGTGCTTTGAGACCCCCGCCAAGTACCATATTGTAAATAGAAATTGAAAACAAGAGTAAATGCTGGTGGAAGAGCATAAAAACGGAGAACTGAAGATCTTTGGCACCCAGTTTGAAATAGTTCAGGAGAAGATAATACTTACTACTGAATTAAAAGTGTGTCGAGAAGGCCCGGTTTTTGACAGGTCACTAAATCAAAACAACTGACAAAGAGAACCAAATGTCAATTCTCTATGTCAGAGAATATCATCAAAAATAACCCTGTTACTGGCAACAGCAGGTTTTAACGCATTTCATGTGTTCAGTAATTTTCAGCTAACTCAGATAAAAGATGACAACTACGAAACTACTGCAAAAAAGTGAGTATTGACCTGTCTTCTGAAGGGGATATATTAACTAGAAAGATAAGTAAAGGAAGTGCAAAGAATTTTCACTTTATCCAAGTGTTGTCAATCCCAAATAATCTAGACCCTGATAAAGACCAGACTGTCAATAAAATTTGACAAGAGGAAGAAAGGACAGGAAAGGACTTCAAAGGCCAGTTTTAGGCCAGGAATTGCAATGGACCAAGGACCATATTCCAGCCCTATGGTCAAGTGGCATAGTGTGACTCGTATCCATGCAGTTTCTTTGGTTATCTCCAAAACCAAACTGGCCATATGCAGACTGCCTACTGAGAATAGACCTTGACTTGTGCTGCTCACTCTTCTACACAAGTAGGATAAAACCCTGACAGAGTCCATGCTCATCATTTAACAGTAGAAATGAGCAAAGGGCAGCTTTCAGGTCCATGCCCCAACCCTGCGTATCTAACTAGGATAGATATGCAATAGATACAACTGGGAGATGTGGATTAACGGGATATTGTAAGCAGAATGCGATAAGTAGCAGGAATCAATCCCTCAAGAACAATGCTTATGGAAATGGACAATATCTTAAAGTATAAATAAGATTGAAAATCCAGGCTACAGAAGAGATACCTAAGGCATAATAGCACAAAATCAAAGCCACTTTGGAAGAGACCACAGACTTACACAGGCTATAAAAAATAGCACAATATCTGTCAGATGAAAAAAGATTAAAGACATGCAGTAGTTGATATCAGAGCATGAAAGTTTGCAGGCACTAGTCAAGTATGTACAGCACAGGCAGAGAGGTTAACTGCAGCATGACTTCCTTAGATGATTTTTTTTGGTAGAATTGCCCATCATCACAAGATAAATAGACTGTCAACCTGAGAGTAAATGGGACATTTATTAACTTTAAGCTAATCATTACAGCACTGAGTCAGTGGGATGTCAAATACAGTGCCACCAGCATTAAAAGAGAGAAAAGAGGTAATAAAACGCAATTAAAAGTATTTGCAAAACACAGTTGAAGGTAGAGATTAAACTGCCAAAGAAAAACATGCAGATGCAAAGCCTTGTTATCATCAAAAGCATGATACTACTTATGGGTCAAGGAGTCAAAACAAAGAGGGAAGTATGAAGATTTTTTAGGTATTGAGAAGTTCTGAAGAGCACACAGTAGCTGAAAACCTAATAAGTCCGTTGTTCAGGTTGATAAAAATGCTTCACTTAGGCAGAAGGAACCAGATCAACTAAAAAAACAGCTCCAAGCAATATTCAGTAAAACAGAGGGTGACTTTAAATTTAAATACATGAAATAGCAAAATGTTTACTCTAACAGTAAAAGGTTCAAGACATTATTATTTCATTTACTTTATTTTTTAATAGAAGACCAGGTTGTTGAACCAAAACCATAAACTTACTGCTGTGCAGAGGTACAGACCCAAGGAAAAACAGCACCAAATTGCAAATTACAAATGATTTAAAGGAGTGAGCTGGCAAAATTCTCATAAAGTAATATGGTCAAAATTATAAATCAATGCTTTGCTCACTCCAGGCACTGACAAAAATAGAGTCTAGTGCAAATAAATTGGTTTTGTGTTTAGTTCATGAGACAAGAAGTTTCAGGTCTTTAATTACAGAAGACCAGTATCAACTGTAAACAATGCAGCACAGACCCAAGAGCAGCTTAGCAAGCACCACCTTGAAAGTATGGTAACTATTTTTAAATTAAAAGTTGATGATTTGTAAACCAATTAGAAGCTGAGGAAAACTTGATGGCTACACAAAAATTCTCTATATCTTTTGATAAAACTTCATTGGAATAAACTCTAAACCTAGAGTTACTATCAAACTGATTTTTAAAATGGTTTCATTACAGAAAAAGCGTAGGTTGCAGCAGTACAGAATGACAATATGATTAGAAGTAGTGCAGTCTAACCAGAACAGATTTTTCAAGCCCCAAAACAAAATCAAGGCCTGAATTCATACGAGGAACTAAAAATTATCAAAATGGTGATTTGGTAACATTTCTAAAGAAGTATTTTGAAAATGATAATTGAAAGATAAATCAAAGGACTGACAAATCCCAGAGACAGGCTAGACATGTTTGATATTTCTCCTGAATACTGCCATTGGAGAATTTATCTAGGTTTTGTCACATGTGCAAAAATGCAGGTTCTGACAATCCAAAGAGACCTATGAGGTGGGACAGAATAAATTTTTCCCTCGAGTAAAATAGTCTTTGATTTGCTTGAACTGACTAGGAAGATGTGTATATTAATTCCAGACTATTATTTAAATTTTCCTGAGATAGCATTACTAGATTGTATTGCAGTTGAACAGGTGATTATGCAAATGTATTTTTGCTAGACATAGAATATCTGACACAGTATTTAACACAGGGACACAGTTTACTAAGGAGGACTTACAACAATTTACAGTGAAATATGTGTTTACCAATGTGATGCTCTTTAAAAGGTTATTGTAGAGCAACTGGATCCAAAGAATATGAACATATTTAATTTAAGCCTCATAAAGTCTGCCTATTCTGTTGAGATTCTATCATCTCAAAAATAACAAAAAAATTATGATTTTCTTAAAAGAAATACCTATCCAAAATTTACTTTCTTTTGAGAGAGTCAGCAATCATTCTTTTGCTTCTTTGCATGACATCATGAAAAGGCAGATTCATTAATGAAATTCCCCTGTGTCATAGTTATTAGGGCAGTTACCCTTTCTGGATAGCTTGATTTTACTTTTCTGAGCATCTACCTATTCTGGGGCTAGATAATCATTATTTCACTTTTAAACTGGATTCAGGGCTACAGAACCTCTGCAAAAATTATTTTAAAACAGTGGCTTAAGCTAAATTTTGCACAGCTATTCCTCTCAATTTTCTGTGATCATGGGCAACAAACTACTTGACTGGCTTCTTTTGTAAAAAAGATAACGCCTTATCTTTTTGTTTGTTCAATGTAAAGTCTTGGCTTATCTTAAACACAACATAGGCAGATAAAATGATATGTTCTGTCATCTACAAAAGTTGTCTGTATCAGCTCGGTTTCCCTAAAGAATTTTCTTTTTCAAAAGAAAACTTTTTTTTAAAATTCTCCATGTTTCTTCTTACTTAAAGCCACCTCATCAGGACATCAAACTAAGGTGTTAGAAGCCATGAAGATAGACAGGTTGGTGAAATATTTATTCTAAGTGTCTGGTCTCTTAGTTGCTTAAGAAGGAGAACAAATGGTACAGACAACAGAGAAACCTTAGTTCACAAGCCCCATGGTCATGTTAGTGCATCATTGTGCCCAAGGTTAAAATACTGTGTGAGGGTAAAGTGTGACATTACTCAACCACCTAGTCTGTTAAGCAGGGCGTCTTCCTGTGAGGTCAAATGTTTCAGTTTGAAACCTGTCAGCAGAAAAGGGAAGAAAATAGGTCTTCTACTTCATGTGCACAAGTTCAAGTCACCATGCTGTTATGAAAAAACGGATAGCAACATGGCTTCTGCCACTCCTTTAAGGAGAAGTGGGCAATTGTTGCTCCCTCTTCATATCTGTGCTTTGGACACACCCAAAAATCTAACTCAGCGGAGACCTTGCAGCTTTAGTAATTAATTTTCATAAACTTTAGATTAGAAATATCTATCTACCTAGCTGCTTAAAGAGCAGTGAGAGTACATTCTTGGGAAAACAATGATCCTGGACACTTACATCACATGTCTGGCCCAACACAGTTACCATAGGAAGTAGTTGAAACTTTAGGAGGCATAATCACTGACCAGTTAAATGTAGGTAATTTCAGAGTTAAGCTGTTCTGAAGAAAACCTCTTTGAACCACACTGAAGCTTAGGTGTTGTAACAGTACACCCTTCAGTACAAAAGGGCCTAAATATCTTGAGTTTGATAATAACTTATAAAACTAATAAGAGATGAAAGTAAAAAATAATTTAATTTTTACACTTTGAATTATCAGGGCATAGCCATAATGCTATATAGATGCCATATGCAAGGCACAGTCATAAGTAGGGCTTCACTATGTGTATTCAGAAAGGAAAAAAAGGATGGTTTTTGTTTGGTTTAGAATTGATGTACAAATAAACATAATAGAAAATCTAACTTTGTTTTAAATGGGCCATCCTATTTTTATCAGCAAAACAGATGAAATAAGTGCATTGTTTTTAAATACCAAAAGTGGCTTTATTCTTGACAGTCTCGACAAAGTTTCCACTGCACAGATTTCCAAAATAGGTACCTGGGGTTTTTTAAATGCTCATTTATTTTTGGTTTGCTGTTTTTTTTCACCTGAAGCTGTGGAACATCTTTTTCCTTTTAAAATAGAAATCATTTAACTTACCAAAAACTCAGCTTTTTGAGAAAATTAATATTTGCAAGAACCTTTTTTTTGGCTAAACCATTCCATACCATTCCACTTCTACCACAAGATTGTCTTTATGGTACTGTAGCGGTAGCAATAAAATTACTTTTTGTACTAAAAGTCTTAAGGGAGCTATTGCAATGAAGAACCAAACAGCAGATGTTACCCAATATAAGTACTGGTAAGTATCAACTGAAAAATAACACACAAAAGATAACACAAGCACTTCAGGATTAGGTGATACAAATAAGCACATGACTGTATGCTATTTTCAAGAAAATATGATACCCAAAGGCACTAATAGAGTCCATGGACTAAGTAATGTATTTAACGGTGCAAAAACAAAGCTTTTATCAACTTACAGGAGTACAAAAGTGTATCAAAAGTTGCTAGCTCTTTCTCCTTCCAATAAACAGCAAAACTGGCTTAAAAAAAAAAAAAATTCTAAACTGATGACATCTATGATACAATTTTAAAAAATATAATTAATGAAAGAGAGGGAGAAGAAATTTTAAATGAGAAATTTAATATTCTTATCTGAAGAAGGGCAACAAGCCCGGTGATGGGACTGGAGCACAAATCTTGTGAGGAGCAGCTGAGGGAGCTGGGGTTGCTTAGCCTGGAGAAGAGGAGGCTCAGGGGAGACCTTATCACTTTCTACAACTCGCTGAATGCAGTTGTAGCTATGTGGGGGTCAGTCTCTTCTCCCAAGTAACCAACCAGGTCAAGAAGACACAGTCTTAAGCTGAGCTAAGGGAGGTTTAAGTTGGACACCAGGGGGAAGTCCTTTACAGAGAGTGAGTGGACATTGGAATGGATGCCCGAGGAGGTGATGGAGTCATTGTCTCTGAAGGTATTTAAGAGGAGACTGGATGTAGCACTGAGTACCACAGTCTAGTAGACAAGGTGGTCTTAGGTCCAAGGTTGGACTCAATGATCTCAGAGGTCCTTTGATTACTTGACTGTGTGATTCTACTTATGCTACTAGAAAAGTTTTATCACAGTGAAAGTTGTATTGTTCCTGTCTTTAATTGCTCCAATTCATGCTCAAATGACATTCTTGGAAAACTGCAAGACAAAACTCAAAAATTTTTAAAAGCATTATTTCACTGAAAGTATGGGTAGAGGAACATATACTGTAATGCTACTTCCTTGATACAGGAACCAATATTCAAACTAACAAACAAACAAAAAATCTCAGCGTTAAATCAAGTTTTAAGATTTAGAAGGTTTTAAGACCTAGAAGGTGGAACTTCTGTTGGCATACAGCTCTGTAGGCTTCAGTTTGAATATTTTCCTTCTAGATGACTACTGTGCAGGAGAAGAAACGTGTAATGTATTTAGAACTTTTCAGTGACATCGTAAAGCCAAAGAGGAGACTTTGCAAACATGAAAGGAATTTATGGGAACTAACTATTTTGTGTTCATACCATGAAGTTCACACTGTGACTCAAGCATTTCCAAACTAATATAGGAAATTCATTCACACTAAAATTAACCCCTTATGCAAAGGCCAAGGCCTGAACTGAGAAATTGGCACTGGTTTTTTAAAAAAATCTCTTCATGAGAATTTCTGCTCTGTGTGTGGGATCATTGGTGGATGGCCAGTTGTACATGAAGGAAGCAGAGAGAGCAACATAACAACTATAGTAGAGAAAAAGAAAACACAATATGGGGCAAGCAATGGTAGAGTAAGAAAATGTTATGAGCCTAAGAATATAGTACAAAATCAAACAGAGAAACCGGAATCTCTTTCTTGTAAACTGTGCTCAAACTTGGAAAAATTAATAGGATGTAAAAAAGAAGTTAATTTGTTCCCCTTCTTCCTGTATTTTCATTTCCTCTTCTCTGGCTTATGCACAATCATAAAACCTGTACCATATGCTTTCCACCCAAGAGTTGTGATCTATGACAAAAAACGACAACAGATTAGGACATGGGAGATTGCATAAATGATGGCTGGCCTTTTTTTCCATTTGTCTATTCAGTAATTCCCTATTTTAAATATACACTGTTGAGTAACTCAGAGTACATATGAGAATGACTTTCCCAAAGCAACAGACAAGATTCAGAATGAAAAATTTTACTGCCAGGCAAGAAAAATTTGCAATAATTTTCTGTAATACAAGCAGACATTTTTAGCACTTTTATTGCAGAAGCAATTCTAAATAACAGAGCTTGTCTTATAATAGTATTTCTATAATAATGGTGTTTTATAACAGAAGTGCTATTATTACAGAAATGGTATTATAATAGTAGCATTATTATTGTGGAATCTTTTCCATAACAGGAGTGCTAAATAAGCCCGTTTGTATTACATAAAATGATTGCAAACTTCTTCTATGGTGCTGAAAATGCCTAAGCCTCTATGTCTTTATGTGATCCAGACATCGAGAAGGTTCCTGGAAGGCTAAAAAAAGTCTTTCAAAACAAATCCTTGCTGCATACTAACTGAATGCCCTGGTATGGCTCAAGAGTACCAGATATACCTGGTATGGTATATCTGCCACCAAATTTTAAAATCTAACTCGAACTCCAAACCAAAAATAATTCAATGCAGAGGATACCAGAACATGCCTTCAGTAAGACTAGAACATTTTCATAGCTGGAATAAAGCACTAAAATGTTGGAATATCAACTGAGGTGATAAAAAGATGTAATATTCAATAACAGTTATACAGCAAAAGTGCTTTGGAAGAAATTTTATATCTATATCAACCACATTAATATAAATTTCCCTCATCATTCAATAAAGTATATATTGCTTTGTCACATGCTTAGGAAGCATTCATCTAAAGAATTTAACTGTATATACAGGAAATGAATAAGTAAATTTTAGTTTATAAAATTCAACTTCTTTTTATTAAAGTTATCTGGTAATACTTCAGTGCTGAGATTCTAGTGCAGTATAGAAGACAGAAAGAATTTAAGTTCCTAAGCTACTGACCTTTTTAACATTAAAATAAAATCCTATATACTTCTAGGTTGATACAATCAGATTATACTATCTGGTTAGGATGGAGTCTATGAAACAGTAAAGTAAGAAAATTCAATAAACTCATACCCTCTGCAGGCATTTTTACATTTTTTAGACTGTCATGAAAGCTTTAGATGTGTGTTTGTATGAAATGAACTTATTTTATTATTGATTTCAGGCAGAAAGGAATTTTGCTGGATCTTTTTTGCAGCCTGTGTTGCTATACAGGATAGTTTCCTTTACAGCAGTGGTCTTAGCTCATAATCACAAATTAAAATTTTCATGACCTATCTCTTTTTTAAGATTGAAAGATAATTTATGACACGGAGAGACAGTTTATAATGCCTATTTAAGAATATTTCTAGTGTAATATAAAAAAATATAAGGTATTGATTACCTTTTCTAAATAAGTTTCTGAGATATGCATTCAAAGATTTGGCATGCTTATGACCCATATGGTCAACAAAAATTGTACATTCACTTTGAAAAATAATGGGAAAATATTTGCAAAAATGTTCTTACAAAAAATCCACAAAGCTAACCCTATCTCTACTACTTCCTCTGGGTTTATGATTATTATATTTAAGAACAGGAACAAATATTCTTATGTTCGAGTCCTTTGCCTGAGCCAGGCACAAATTCTGGACACATTAAAGGTGAGGATCATTCAGCCACTATGAAAGGTACTTTGCAAATATTGCTCTTTCTCTAAAGCTCAGCAGAGTGTTTTCTCTCTATACCTGCATTTCTTTCTCTCTCTCTGTGATTTTTAATTCTTTCCACTCACCAGTTAGCTTACCTGAAAAGTTCATCTGCATTCTGCTATTTCTTCTCTTGCTCCTACACGTTTTATTTCATGGTCTGCCTTGTGTTACAATACCAGTTTGAAAGTTAATACACTGGCTGTTTAACTTCTCATTCAGATGACTCTAAAGTCCAGTTAGGTCCCCCACGTCAAGATAATACTAGTGGTGCACAATTAATGAAAATAATTTCAAATAGAAAAGTTTTAATTGATGGTCACCCCGTGCATCTTGTTTTCCTGTTCTTTACATTATGTAGGCTCTTTGGGACATGGAATGCTTATTTCTATCTTTTACATAGCAAAGAATATGCATTCTTCATAGCCTGTTGGCAGCATCTTGTATGCAGGGAAATTTCTGAAGTACCCATTTATGCCATGCTCTCTCTTGCCGATTCTATCTTGTTTTCCTTGCACCAAAAGCATTGCTATTCTTTTCAGTTATCCTGCAAAACACTTGTCTCAAATATTTCCTTTTCTTTTGGCAATTCTGTATATGTGTCACAATTTGCTGCAAGTCCATTCCACGCCTAGCTTAAGCCAAGTCCAAGTAGCATAAGACACAATTTTATTATCTTCTCATAATTCTTTTAAATTCCTGGCTCACGAAATTGTAAATTTAAACATGAAAGTAAGCAATTTTTTCCATGCCTGTTGATGTAATACTAACAAAACAAAATGGTCTCCCTATCAGGCGTCCTATGCTTCATGAGCAAATTCAATTCAAAATGAGATCACAGTACAGTGGCCTCATTCTGAAGTTTATCTTATGCTTTTGGCAGCCCAGAAGAAATCACCCCTAGCTCTTGTGCTGTGTTTCGATCTCTTTGAATTTCTCCAGGGGTTTGAATATCTGCCGAAAAGCTCTCTGCAGCTCTGAATACACCAAAAGAGGAAAGACAAGCTAATATGGGGTGGGGGAGGAGAAGGGAAGGGTGTGAAAAGTGGGGATTAGTTGATGTAAAAAATATCAAGCTGCATGCAGTGAAGGCAAGAAGGGGTTGAGGGTAATAAAGCTAATTAGCAGAGCAGAGGATAAGAAGCTAAATAAAAAAATAAAGGGGTGATAATTTTAAGCAGCAAGGGAGAGATTAGAATACAGAACTGCTAATGGTATGCAGTTTGGGGAGGAGATGGTAAAGTACTGGATTGAGAAAGACAAGATAAAATTCAATACAAACCCTAACATTTCTCCTTAAATTAATGATCATCTCTTTCTGCACTAGCCTCCATGCTGAATGATGCACAGGTGATACAGATCTCCTGATTCTCTTGCTTTATTTCTTGTAGTAGGAATCTTGCAAATACAAATGTTTCTTCCTCATTTCCAAGCAGATTCTTTCCCTTAGCTTTTATAATAAGCTGATTTCTATAATAATTCTTGAATTCTCCTTCTATTTTGCACAGTCTTAGAACTATTCAGTGTCAAGTATTTCTTTAAAATAACCCTATTTTCTATTTTGAAGTACATTGTATAATTACTCATTTTATTTTGTAGGCTATCTGCTTGTATATCACTAACTTTTTTCCATATTTTACACAGCTTGCTACTTGGTAATAACTGAATACAGGGCATAGTCAAAATTTAGGCTTAATTTTGATTTCTGCTTATATTATTCTTTTTTAAATACTTCAGTTACTGAATACATTTGCTTTCTTTTTAGAACTATGTTAATGGTCTTAAAGAAGAGAATACATACAGAGCATCACAATCTTCACCGCTTTGTAGAGCAGCTTTCATCCCCCACCCTGTCAGTTTAAATAAGGGGCACACCTGTAACATAAATCATCAGCATTTTAATACCTAACAGAATTTGCAGTTATCAGGCTTTACCCACATATCTTGAACAACAGATTTTTAACAAAAATAAATTTTCCTCCCATTTTGCTGTAACCCTTTACAGACATAAGCGGCTTGAATGAAAACAATCAAGGATTTCAAGCACAAATGCACAGTATTTGTCACTGGATATACACCAAGGCTGAACACTTTATTCCTAAAATTAAAACTCAGACTGACTTCGGCAGGATCAGTATTCTCCCCATGAATGCAACATCTCAAATTCACTAAAGAATAGAGAATAAAATTCCTTTATCAGACCCATTTTTTGACAGGGAAAAATCTAAAATATTATCTCAAATTGAGAGAATGTAAGAGGCATTTTGAACAAATTGATTAGTTAGGTAGTAAAGAATCACTATGAGTCAGAAATAACTGTGTGCATTTTTAAAAGAGTTCACACATAAAATTGCTGGTATATTAACAGTGGTCTTTAAATGACCACTTAAATCTGTTGTTGTACAAAGAAAAGGGAGATGGCATATATAATAGCAATTCATTAAAATGTATCCAGAGGTGATCTGGGAACTAAAGACTACAAAATCTGACTTCTTTATCAAACAAACTACTATAAAATAAAATTATGAATATGCTAGTAAATGCACAGGGCATGAGAAAATAGAGTTTTTGTAAAGAGAATGGATGGTTCACAATCCATTAGAGGTTTTTGAGATGTATGGTATGGGTGATCTCTTGGATAGATGTTCCTCACCAAAAGATTTAAAAGCAAGCAGCAGAAATTGGGGGATAAAATAGAAGATACTTTTAGAAATTCATTATCGATTAAAATACAGCAAACAACATTCCAAATGAAGACAGGCTTTCTAGTCTTAAAAAAAGGTAAACATCGACATGAAAAAGAAATGGGATGGCCCAACATTATTCTGTATACTGTATATGTTTCTGGATACAAATAGTTACAGAGAGAATACAGAATTACAAAATAATTTAGAAAGGACAGTTATCTTTTCCCACTGAAAGCTGGATTATTTTGAAGTCAGAATAGGTTGGTCATAGCCTTGTATGGTTCAATTTTTAATATCTCAAAAAATGACAGTTACAAACTGGTGGGTTTAACCACTATATTCAGAAGAGGGGCACACACAATGACAGAAAACTGAACAGATACAACAGTAAGTAACAGTTTATTGTCTAGAGTGCTCGACTAGGAAAACCTTATGGGAACCCTCAGACTAAATACACAAATATAAAAACCCGACAGAGTCACGCAAGAAAAACAAACAAACAAAAAATCCTGCTTCTCAAAGGCCAGGGGGCTGGCTGAGAAAAGCAGGGGAAAGAAAAGAGAAGCTGCCTCTCTCTGTCTCTGATAATGTATTCCCGGCCCTCGAAGTCCGTGCAAAACACAAAAATGGTGAAAAAGCACGCACACACCCCAGGGAACACCCACGGGGAAGCTATCACGTCCTGTTTGGTTCCCATGGCCCCGAGCTGCTCCCTGTGCCGATGGAGGTGGGTGGAAGCAGGCCGCACAGTCTGGGACCCGGGAGGAAAGGGGCCGTGCTGCTCCTAGCTCGAGCAAAAGCTGAAGAGAGCAAGGACTTCCATGTTTGGGCTTTTTTATGCCCTCAAAATCTTGCAGGAATCCAATGTCTTCTTCCCGGCCAGGCTGACTTCTGGTTGGCCAGCGGAGCCGGGCTCCGCCTCTCTTCTGGGATCTTCACTCCAGGCAAAATGGCAGTTCCCACTGAAAACCATGTGCTTGGAGCTTGGAGGCGCCATTAACCATGCCCATGGAGCACTCGCTGCTCGCAGGGACCTCCAAGAGGAGTCCCCAGGGCCAGCAGCACCGTGGGGGCACCTGCTCCAGCCGCCTCAGAAGGGGCCGCCGCCGCCGCCAGGGGCGGGGCCCCACCCACCACAGCCACCAGCCCAGCCATGGGGTCAGCTGCCGCCTCTGGGCACAATCTCCCTGCAGTTAGCACGGCTGCCGGNGCCATTAACCATGCCCATGGAGCACTCACTGCTCGCAGGGACCTCCAAGAGGAGTCCCCAGGGCCAGCAGCACCGTGGGGGCACCTGCTCCAGCCGCCTCAGAAGGGGCCGCCGCCGCCGCCAGGGGCGGGGCCCCACCCACCACAGCCACCAGCCCAGCCATGGGGTCAGCTGCCGCCTCTGGGCACAATCTCCCTGCAGTTAGCATGGCTGCCGGGCCCTGGGAGACCCAGGAGGGGGAACCAGGGGCTGCTGGGGCCTGGGGGGGAGCTCTGCCATCCCCCCTTCGGAGCAGCAGCACCCGCCCCCTCCCCCACTACTTGGGGCCAGCATGGTCAGACTCTGTTTCCTGGGGCCAGGGAGCAGACAGAGGCAGCTCCTGGTCTCACCAGGCCACAGGAGAGATCAAACAGAGCAGAAGCTGCCCCAGTCCCAGCCCGGGCCAGGGAAAGTGCGGAGGAGACAGATGGGAGCAGCTCCCGCCCTTCCCTGGCCCCAGGAGAGAGCAGGCAGGAGCAGTGGACCCCCCCAGTTCCCACCCGGCCCGGGGAGACCCCCAGCCCCAGCATGGACCAGGCCCAGCAGGGCACATCCAGGGAGAGCCCCTGCCCTGACACACAGAGAGCAAAGGCAGGGCAGGAATCTCTGAAGATTTACCAGACTTTCGGCTTTCCTTCAGATTTCTTAAAAAAAAAACAGTTACACAAATGGGCAACAGATAAACAATCCCAAATACCATTCAAACACCCTCCCCTCCCTCTGAAACCACACAAAAACCCCAAACCTCTGAAAACCCGACACCCCTCAAACCCAAACCCTAACACAAACTTCTTTGTAGCCTGTTCCAGCACTTGATTACCCTTGATGGAATAAAACAAAACAATTTTTCACAGTCTAACTGGAATCTCCCTTTGCATAGATCTGATCTTTTCACTGTGTAACTCTGCAAAGTTTTTGGCTCTGTCTACTCAGCAATGTCCCGCTGATTCAAGCCAGTGTGGCAGGGTCCTCCCTGGACTTTCTTTCCTTAAGTCCAAATAAACTCACCTCTCTCAGCTGCTCATTCTTAGTCACATGTCCTTTAGCAGAGCATAAAATTGGGCACAGCAGTAGCAAAAGTGGTGAACAGGAAGAAAAAAATACTTCCTTCCACCTTTGCACTATGCAATTGGTTGTCGCTGCTGTGAGGTACCATGGTGACTCATATACAAGTTATCCATTAGGACCCCCAGGCTCTTTCCTATAGTTTCTTTTTGTACTGTCAGTACCCAGCCAATCTACAGCACTGTATGATTCAATGATTCACTAAGTGACTAATAAAACAGTAGATGGATTTCATTGGATATGAAGCACACAGGTGGAATAAACAAAATAACTTTTTGGTTGCCAATTGGGAAAAATTTTGAAGACATTGAATAATTCACAGAATCACAGAACTGTTTGTGTTCTCTTCTTGAAGGCAAAAAACCATAGCCTTTTAGCCTTTGTAAGTGGCATTAAAGGTTTTCCATTACCTTAATCATCCAGAACTGTACCCAGCAGACCAGATGTGTCTCACCATCAGTGATAGCAGAAAGCAAGGATCACCTCTACCAGTCTGCTGGTAATGGTTTGGAAGCTAGGGGGCGCTACCAACAACAAGAGACTCAATAGAGAAAACAACAACAGAACAGTTTATTATCTAGAGATTATATAAACTGTGGAACCCCACTAAAGCATAAACCAATTACACAAACAATGACCCGACAATATTTCGCAAGAAAAGAGAAAGGGAAAAAAGCAAATTGCTCCTCTGAGCTGGCTAGTGGTCTGTGGAGCAAGGGAAGGAGGGAACGCTGCCCTGCGGATGGTGCTGATCCTGGTCTAGGAGCCTCTGGAAAAGAATGGCAGTGAACAGGAACCCCGAGGGAACCCAAAGGGGAGAGATTCCATGAACTCCTGTCACCTCCGTGTGGTTCCTCCACCTGCACTGCCTGAGCTCTGATGACACCATGTAGCAAGGGACCAAGAAGGAGAGGGAGCTGTGCCTCTCTCAGCTTGAAGCAAACCAAAAAGAGATAGGACTTCTGTTTCTCTGGCTTTTATGGGGTGCCCATTCTCACGTTTTCTTGGGGTCTTGTTCCTGGGCAGGCCACCTTCCCATTGGATGGCAGCATTGGGAACCATCCCCTCTATGAGATTTAACCACACGGTCATGATGGCGTTCCCACCAAAATGCTTGCAGTGGCACTCGCCCGGGAGGGACCCCAGGACCAACGATGCCACTCGTGGGCATGGCTAAAGCAGCCACTGCACCCACTGAGAGAAACTACTGCCACATGCCTCCCCGCCGGCACAGCTGCCTCGCTTACATGGGTGCTGTGGCGGCCAGAGGTTTTCTGCACACTTTTTTAAAAAAAGATAGCTGTGTTTTACAATGCATAATATGCTGTAAGGCTGCAGGTCTTTTTTCTGAATCTCTAGAAGGCAAAAGCATAAATGGCTTCTGAGAAGGACTAGACTAACTGACAGAGAATAGGTACATTGACAGTTATTAAACACAGCAGTCCAACTGCAGCTTCTCACTCATGCAAGCCCTAAAGCACTGGTTGCTGAAAATGTTTGAGTGAGAGTAATCCTGTATGTTCTAGTTGTCTTCCTTAAGTATCCACTACCCATCAGAGTAATGGACAAGATGCTAAATATACTTTTGATACAATATTTTTCAACCATTCTTACTGATATTCCATGTTAACTAGACCTACAAACTACAAGAAAAGTTGCAGTACTGAAACTCTGGTTTGATAACTATAACTATTTGGTAAGGCTGCTTTTAGGGCTGCTCCTAAGAATAAAATTGTCTGCCTTTACACAGTGTGCCTGAAAGTATAGTATCAAACTATTAGCATGTGTGCTGGGTGTTCTGACAGCAGGTCCTTCAGATAACAGAAAAGGATGAGGGATGGTTGTAGGAGTGGGCCTTTCACAGACATGGATCTGCATTAAATAGTGCAGGACACTGGAGCAGAAGGAAAAATAGATTCTACGGAAATTTATCTCTGTAGCTAAAGCACTTTCTAATATCTCTGCACTCATTGTTTACTTTCAGCTACTTAGTAAACAACCTAACTTTATGTTTTGTTTTGAGCTCATGTGTTGGTTTCAGATGCCAAAGCAACCCAAGCATATTTCATATACTTATTTTGCCCATTCTGACAATATTCCATCTTTGGACTACAAACTCTCGTGTAGAGAAATTAAAAGAAATGCAGTGTACATATGAGAGAATGTTCTGTCATTTATTCCAGGGGAATGCAGTTCCATATAGTTTAAATTCACAAACTACAACAATTTGGTTGAGATGTCTCTATCAGAACACTTGTTTCAAGACTGAGGAAAAAAAATCTGTAAAGTTTATATTTAAAAAGTTATAAGTACAATAATAAAAAAGAATAGCATGTTATATAGATTTCTCCTGACGTAAGAAATAATGGGGGGGGTTTTTTCCTTGCTCCTATAAAATTGATTTATATTGTAAGATACACATTTCATAGTTTGGCCGCTTGAAGATAGTTCATGGAAAAGCTCTTCTTTCGGATTTTTTCTAGGGCACTCCCCTACTTGTTGACAAGCAGACTCCATCTACAAGATTTGACTGTTCTTGGTGGGGGCATTTCCAGTACCTCTTTCAAGCAGTTTTCCTTCAGCAATTAGTCTGCTGTAGAGCTTCTTTACCTCATCTCCCAGGTGCAGTTCATGGTCCATTTACATAGTCTCTTCCTCCCTTATTATGCAAAGTAGTTTTCTCATTTTCCTTCTCTTTATCACTTTATCTTCTATTTATGGCTAGGAAATTCACCAGCTATCTGACTTCCCTAATAATTATTCTCTTGTACTCTTCATCATGAAGAGAGAGTGCAGTCTGGAAGTAAGTCAGCATGATGATTCTCTAGCTTTACTCAACAGACAACTCCAAAAATTCTGCATTAAGATGCAAAAATCTACTGAACGTATGTCAACCACTATACATAAAATTGACATAGTAAACTAGTTAATGGGACTGCCCCATGAAAATAATTGTCTTTGGAATGTCTAGGGGGAACCGCCTACTAGAGGTACTAAGCACATGCAAACCAAAATAATTTTAAAACATTATTATCCCTTTTCTCTCCATCTGTAAAGAAAGAGCTTTCAGTTACTAATGTATGTGACTTGTTTCAAGAAAGACACATTACTCAGATGCCATAAAACTCATTTTATTCAATTTTTTCATATTCTTTTTCCACAAAGAATTTCCTACACCCTTTCAAAAGGTTCTTAAACCACAGACCTTTTTGGTTATCATTAACTTTTATTTCATAGTATGCTGCAACTTTGCTGTTGAAAAAAAACAAAACAAAATAAAAACACCAAAACACAAGTAAAACTATTTTTTGGCGTTTTTCTTCACTTTTAAAACCTTATTTCATATTTCTTATATTTTCATGTATAGTTTCTTTTCACAGTTACCCCTTAGAAATTCCAATGAGTAAAGATACCAATATCTTAGGTATCGTGGCAATTTTATGAGGATTCCAAGCCTAAAAATTATGATAACAGTTAGTGCTTATTGTTTATATTAGATAAACATGCCAATATTAATTCCTTTTTCATGCATGTTGCATTTTTAAGATCCTTGCTATATGTGTTATCACAACTTAGAAATTCCTGCAAGACACCCATGAAACATTGTCTTAATATTCTGTAATGATAACAAGGAAAGAAGAGGTGGCATCTCTTTTTTCACACTGGGGGCAACTGGGCTTCTTCTGCCTACATCCCCAGCAAAGCTTCCCACACCTTAAGAAATTACACTTTCTTTGTCAAACTAGTCAGAAGGATTTCGTGCAATTACCAGGTCATTATATCAACATCTCTCATCATGAAAAGGAATCTTTTTACTGCCTGTACGTAGGAATTTTCTCTGTAGATTAGTTAGACAAAAGCAATCAGCTCCTTTCTTTGTACATTCTGTTCTGTCTTGTTAAAGCACAAAAAACAGGGCTAGAAAAGCACATCGGTTGATCAATCTGGTCTTCCAACATAAAAAGGAACCTGCTTTATACAGTTCATTCATAAATATTCATTCATTCATATGAAACATCAAGTTTCATATTAGTACTATATATTTCTGTTATTCCCATAGCCATATTCTTGAACTGATGTCCCAGAACTGTATATTTAATAATCACAAACCTAGTAATTTCCATATTTAGTTTATTTAAAAATAGAAAAATTAACATTTTAAATTTTAAATCTCAACTTTTATTACTAAGTTTACAAGGCTAAATGCTTAAGTGAGCACACACCATTCGTATGTGGTCATTTCTTACAATTCAAGAAAATTAAAAGGGAAAGAGGCTGTAAATGAAAAGCCTATTATAGATGTATGTCTTCTAAGTGATATATGTGATAGAAATGATTAGCATTAACTGATCTTCTTGAAGAATGTACAAGTATAATTCATTATAATGGCTTAGACATGCAATTAGTGAACTATGGTGTAAATGACACTGCTGTTCATAGACCTACCCATAAGAGTAATTATATTTTGAAAACTACTTAGTGAAAAATTGATTGAATGGGTCCTATGGGCATAGATAATTGAGATAAAAATATGTAAACAAATGCCCATTAATAAGTTCTACAGCAAATTTGTATATTTACATGATTAGGTAGTCTGGAAATATACATAAGGAATGAGAACTTTCTCGTGTTTTATTTTGAGGCCACATTTAAATGAAAACATATTTTATTTCTTTGCAAATAATACCATTTGATTATTCTTGCACTGAAGAAATTCATTGACCTTTTTACCTCACCGTGACCTGCTACTTCAAAAACAGTAAAGTTCAGGGGAAAAAACACAAATAAACAAACAAACTCATCTATCTTCAATCATTCAACTTCAAGAATTTTCTAGTTGTGAAGCTTTAGTGTGACACATACCAGGTCAGAACAAAACCTGCTTAGTGGTGGCTGCAGAGATTCCTGGGCCAACGGGAGCTATTTTTGTGGTATGACAGTAATATAAACTAAAGCTTACATAATATAACTTTTGACAGTATTTAATTTAGTAAGTGTGTTTGAGAACTTGCTGATAATACCCCATTGGCCAGATTCCTTTTCATTTATAAGTAATAATTTCCTGTTCTTTTTGAGATTTCCAAAAGCGTTTATTTGATGCTGGGTTCTTGCTTGAAGACTATTCCTTTTCTGAAGACCTTAGTGAAATAATGTGCAAATATGTGCTTATTACAGAACTAAAGTTTAAATTGTCTTTGAAAGCATATCAAATACTGTATGGCATGATTTTTCCCATAAAAATATATTTATCTGACTACTAGAAAAGCAGTGTTTTCAGCTACAACTTAACATACCTGGTCATGTAACACAGGAACAAGGATCACCAAACATCATCTAAATGTGTAGCTTCAAGTGTTAATTCTAAGAATAATTTGACATGGAAGGGCTGATCAAGATTTGAAGGCAGATTTACAAGACTGATCAAAATCAATGCTGAATAGCAGTGGCAAAATATTTCAGGTTTAGGCCCACAGGGGTCCCAGCACAAATTGTTCCTGTGAATCTAAACCTTTCATCAATCAGATGTAAATTACAGCATGCATGACTGACTGCCTTTTCCATTCTAGAGTTCCCTACAGAGAAAAAGAGAGCCAACTGCTGCAGAGCCTCAACTAAACTACATTTTTGTTCCCTTGAGGTTATATACTAACACATCAGAAGAGACAGCCTTCACCTGTATTCCATAACAGGAGATCTTACACAATCACAAACAATGAATCAAGGCAAGATATTCTAGAAAAACTTATAATACAGGGAACCAGGAAGAGGACAATGGAGGAAACACATACTGATACAACATTAAAAGCTTTTCTCCTAATGATACTTTTCTAACTACATGTCAAAGGCTTCTTTGGACACAAAAGGCCAGATTCTGTTTTGATTTCAGCCAGGAAAGTGTTCATTTTCTACTTACCAACTGATACAGGGATGTATTTTAGATTTAGTATGAGAATAATGCTGATAACACACTGATGTTTTAGTTGTTGCAGTTTCTCAGGCTCTGGCAATGAGAAGGTGCACAAGAAGCTGGGAGAAAACATGGCCAGCACAACTGTCCCAAACTGGCAAAGGGGTTGCCCATAGAAAATCCTGCTCCTGTAAACTGGGGGAAGTTGACCATGCAGGATCGATTGCTATTTGGGGGTGGGGTTGGGCATCAGTCAGTGACTGATGAGCAATTGGACTGATTTTATCAGATTTTAGTTCTCTCTCCCTTTTATTACAATTGTTGTTATTATTATTATATTTTA
This sequence comes from Serilophus lunatus, assembly GCA_013399895.1. Taxonomy (NCBI): domain Eukaryota; kingdom Metazoa; phylum Chordata; class Aves; order Passeriformes; family Eurylaimidae; genus Serilophus; species Serilophus lunatus. The sequence goes on from VXBA01004963.1 coordinate 201,231, forward strand.
CTTTGATTATTTAATTGTTCTCATCTCAATGCACATGTTTTAATTTTTTTCCCTGATTCTCCCACCCATCACATCAGAGCAGGACAGTGAGTGAGATGCTGTGTGGTGCTTCGTTGCTGGCTGGTGTTCAACCATGACAGTCAGAGAAGCATAAACTCATTAAAAAGAATAGAAGCATAAGACTTATTTTCAGTATTCACAGGACTGTCATAGACTTTCACAAGTAACAGAAGGGACATAACTAGATTTTAAGGAATAAATTAAAAACGGAGCTGTCGAACCATTTACAGTGGATACCTGAGCTACTATGCAGGAAAACACTACAGCTAATTGAATTTCAACCACAGACAGGGAAGCTGAAATCCTTGCTGTGCTTACTATCTTCATTCACCTACCTATGGGCAGAGTTAATGTATGAACAGACCCTATGTTCTGTAAAAGCAAACCACAAATTTCAAGATTTGTGGAGTAAAATCGGACGACAAATAGAATATTTGAGTAAAGGTGCAGCTTGATGTAGTATTTCTCAAACTTTGTAGAAAATCATGACCTTCTTTTGCCTCACTCATGAGTCTCCATGAAACTAAGTCAGCAGTATGCCTTTGTCTTTCTAAATCTACTCATTCTTTTATTTTAACTTACTGAAATATAACATTGCCACCTAGTAACAAGATCGGGAAATTGAAATTTCAATTGTTGCTAAGGTTGTTAGGTCAAAGGTCTGGCATGGATTCTTCAGTCTTTAGAGATGACTTATGGTGAACCACCAGGAAACATAGTTGCAGAATCTGAAGATAAGTTTTTTTGAGTTAAAAAAATAAATAAATAAATCCCAGATACCTAAAATTTTCACCTTTGTAAATATTTCTGAACATTATGGATGTTTATCTTTGCCTAGCAGCTGCCTAAGGGCCTGTATGATATACAGTGGTTACTGAAGCATAGTTCCTAGTAGGCCAGCATCTACATTATTAAACTTCTTCACTATTAAAATTTCTATCCCAACTAATATTAGGACACTGTGGGAAGTCTACTACATGAAAAAGGAAGAATATATTTAAAACATTGGCAATGAATACCTGAAAACCTGTAGTTGTTGCTTTCTTTTTACTGCTTATCCCATTGACAAGTCTCATCTACTGAATCCAGAGAACTGGATATTTTCCATATTGCCCATAATAAAATCCCATCTCACCTGGTTTTATCTTTTTTTTATTCAAAATATTAATTGTTTCCCATGTCTATGATTCTTATTCCATTTGAGAAAGAGTTTTCTTTCTGCTGGGATAAGCAGTATTCCTAGGATTCAAACAGGTGGTCTCTTCATTTTTCAATTTCTCCTATATTTTCTTTAACTAGAGAATACCTTAGAGGCCTCCACATTTCCGAGTCATTTTCTGCACTTCTGGGACTTTTACTTCCCTATTTATTCACTTCTGTTTCTCAAATTTAGTTAATCTCTGTATCTGTGACCCTATGGAAGAAAAAGGGTTGGAGGTTTTTGTTCTTTTAATATTTTCTAGCAAACCAAAATTTTAAACAAGATGATTCTTTTAAGGAACACTTAAAAAAAAAAACATATTTATTCCTTACAGAAATCAATGGATTCCACTGGCAGACTGTAACTGTGTAAAGCTTCTACTAATTGAAATTGCTTTGTTCAAAATACTGAAACTTCAGGTCTTATGTGAAAGCTTTAAAATAGAACCTCTCTGCAGAAAAAAAAAAAAAATTAAATCCTGATCAATTATTTAGGTTTCAAGAAAGGATTATAATACTCGGAAAAGAATAAAAAGTTTAAGTCTTAGCGACTTTACTGATATACGATCTCTGTTCTCTCTTTTAGCTGGCATCCTAGAGGCACCGTTCTATCGGGAACTTTGATAAAGTGCTATTAATCTCCTGTTTCCTACCTACTCATCTTATTGCTTCCCCTCAAAACCCAGCCAGAGAATCGTTGCAAGCTGTCTGGTAATCAAGATGGTGACTCTTCAGACTTTGCATTCTTTTAGCTGAGAGTCTAGACTCACACTACCTCTTGAGTAATATCAGAAGCAGCAACTAATGTGGTCCAAGCCCAAACATCCCCCTTATGCTGTCGTTAGTTAGCTCTCCCTAGTTTTCCAATTCTCCCTAATTTTCCAGGTGAAATAAAAGAAAATTAAATTAAATAGGATTTAAATTAATACCTAGGAAAAAATTACCTTCAACATAATAATAATATGACTAAACATTTGTAAACAAATTGAATAACTTACGTAGTCTTCATCAGATGTAGTGCCAGATGTGTTTTTAATGATCAAAAAGAACTGTACAGGAGAAATACTCTTTTCCTTGATTTCTCCTAAAACATTATCCACAAAGGCTCATACTGAACACGTAGGAATAGCTTATTGTGTTCAGAAAACAACTGCTATTAAACTTTTCAATCCTTTGGGACAAATATACATATATTTAGATAAATATTTTGGGGTTTTTTTTTCCATATTCTAATTGCATTCTTTTTAAACATTTTATCACACCAAAATATCTCTTTTATTTTCTGTGCTGCATACAAAAACAGATCTATTACTCTCTGCTTTCTAAACAACTTTTTTAATGATATTTTCATCTCTGAGTATTGAAGAGAACACAAGCTATTAATGCATTTAATGATATATACAAAGAAATACTATATTTATAATTATCTCAACAACAGAAAAAATGGAAAATTGTTATCTGTGTGCCATGCTCATTTGGCTTATGAAATTTTCATCAAGTTTATGTACAATAAGATACTCCCTTGTTTTAATAAATAATGCATCTTTTAGGAATGGAAACCACAAAACTCAACTCAGCAAAAATCTATGCAGTCTTAGAGCTCTGACATTTAAATGCCTCTATCTTTTCCTCTAAGGTTAGAAACAAACCAACATCCTCCTAACTGTTCAATTGTTGTATATGTATAATGCTGACCCTCTCTAGGAAACCCTTTGTATCACAATCCCTCTTGAGGGAATCATGATAATGTATTACAAAATCAACGTTTTCCACATGCAATGCAAGAGGCTTTTCCTTCGCAGGCAGATTTGAAAACAGCTGATAAATGCCTCATCATTTTACAAGAGTTGATAACATTTTTGGTTTTAAACAGACTACATGGACTAGGTAAGAAATGCAAAGAATATATAGCAAGTTACAGTGTACTGGAATAAGAGAACTGTAAATGATCTGCTTAATCACTGATGGACATATATACTTATTTGTTCCTCCAAGGACTAAGTGTATTTCCTCAAAAAACTAGCAAAAAGCCTGAAATTAAAGTATAGTACTGCATCAATACTTCTGATTTTAGAACCACAAACTTGCAGATTTCACTCAAAAATCTAGGCGCCCCTACTAACCTTTCAGAAATTTTTCAAACTCCAGAGATTTTTATCAGCAGAGAAAAATGGTTACTACTGAGCAGAGCACTGTTACGAACTCTGATGATGCTCAAATGTTTCACCAAACCATGTCTTTCTCAGCTCTTGACACAGTAGCCAATTGTTCTACAGTTTCATAAAGATAACCTTTGAACGGATTGGAATGAAATCCCTTCATGAGAAACAGTATCCACTAGATTATACAGAAATCCCTATGATGCCTACAATCTTACAGTGTTTTCATTGGAGGAGGGATTTTATTAATTTATTTTTTTTTACTAGCACTTGGTTTGATCTGACACAGATTTTAAGAATTTTGCTACTGCTTTCTTTACATTTTGCTGTTACAATGCGTGCCGCTTTAACTTTCAAACTTCTTGCAGTTGGTACATTTACTCATACATTTTATCACAGACAAATTTGTGATCCATTCTCAAGATGAATATTGCATTTATGAAAGCCACTCCATAATGATCAACTTATTTTTGTTCTTAATTTAATGGCATATTGCTCAGGATATTTACAATACTAAAGATACAAGAAACTATAAAACGAAAAAAAGAAAATAGAAGTATGTAGTTTTACATGAAAAAAAAATAAAATTAATTCCACTTCTATTTTTTTTTCAATATGAAAAATTATTAAAGTTATGCTTATATCCCTTAAGGAACAACACGAGAAAACACAGGGGCATTCATAACTGTAAGACTTACAATCTGAATAAAAACTTTATGCACAGTTATCACTAAGTTATTACAAACACCCCTCCCTCTCACACCTTTCTCCCGCTCTACCCTTGCCCTGAGAAAAGCATCTACTGTAATGCAAATCCATATAGACCTGGAGTCACTCAAGTACACTTTACTCAAGAAGCTGGATGTAAGCCAGCTCCAGTCTGGAAGCAATCTAAGCACGTTCATACAGTGCTGAATGCAGATTTATAAGCCCTGCCTCTCAGTGTTGATGTTCCCCATGATGTTCACTAGAGGCTTTGCTACTGTTATTTATTTTATTTGGAAGGCATTCAGATGCAATGGTGATGAGCTGCAGTACAAAACCCTGTGAGAGAGAGTGACAGAGTGTGAGACAGAGATGAAAATGAGAATAAAAGCACTTTTATTACATTCGTCTTAGTTTGAAATTCATAATTCTGAAATTCTCTGAACAATGGACTTAAACTAGACTCAGCAATCCAAAAGGAACAGATTCCTCATATGAGCCTCTTAGTGTGTGGTGCCAAAAGGTCAAAAACATTGAATACGATTTAAATGTGCAAGTTGAGATTCTGAACAGAAAACACATATCCTGAAGTGGTGTGAGAAATGACCACGAGCCCTTTTAACGCTAGTTTCTGTCACAAAGCAAATCTTCTATAACACCAGTCTCCTGATTATACTTTGCTATTCCACTAGTTAAAAATGTAAGGGAGGAAACTGCATAACTGCATCCTCTTACAACCTGAATATTCTCTGCTCTGCTCTCAAAAGACCTATACATATCAGGCTTTCGACACTTAATTTTGTTCCCTTATTTGGGGATGTTACAAAATTGAGAAACAAATCATAGTAGTATATATTTTATTGTATCAAATGTTTTCTCAATCTATTTCTTTCACACACATGTAACAGTAGACCTCACATTTACACTCTGTTTCTCCATGTGCATAAAAAATGAGTCACAGCTTAGTCTTTGTATCAGATTGGAAAAAAGTTTTAAGACTTTTTATGGAGTGAAAAAATAGAACCAAATTTTATAATTTATGGTTCACAGGATGCAACGATTGACATTATATAGAAATTTAATCAGTCTTGCAGAGTTCACAGACATATCACAGTAGGAGGTTCTTCTGACATTTCATGGAGAGCTAGGCAAGATGAGGTACAATATGTGTTCATATTTCAGTATGTTACGTATTTTCTTAAGCTTTTCTCCTTTCAGGATTCATGTCATTTTGAAGGAATCATTCTTTTAAAAAGTTCTAAATGCACAAAAGACAAGCTTCAACTTTTGTTTTGAGCAAAACAGAGCTAGAAATACTTGCAGAAGGCAGCTTTTTCTGGACTTCACAAAACTGGGACACTTCTTTAAAACTTTGTCTATACTTCTTGCAGTCTGTCAGGTATATAGCACCTGACTGTAGTCACTTGATCTGGCTATAATCCTAATGCCATGTAGTCATGACCGGGAACATTTTGCTGCAAAGTGTATCAGGACTGTAGGATGAAATAGTCAATTCAAAGCCGTGGATTTACCCACCACAGGTACTTAATTTCTAAATTCCAAGCAACTAAGAAGAAAGCCTGAAGACAGAGCTATAAAACTATTATTTCTATTCAAAATTTTAATATTCTTACTTGCAGTATGATGTTTTATATAATGAACAAACAGTGCAATAATTTTACTTCATCTAGCAGTATTCCATTATGGTTGATTGAAATAACTTTGCCTCTGAAACAGGTTTATATCAGAGAGTCATAATTATGTTTATGACTATTTAGTAAATCTATTTATAGATTGTTATTATATTAGTGCTTGTTGGACAGAGCATCTGAAGCCTCAAATACTTTATCATAAACCTGTGATTATGGCTGGTTTTTTCAGAAATTCTCATTAGGAATGTAAGCAGAGCTACATAAACCTTTCTATAATGTTATCCAATACATTATTAAAAGTTTTCTGCTTCTATTATCAAATTGATAACCTTGTTCATTTTTCTAATTCTCCAGCATTTTTTACCATACCCCACAGTTGTGGGTTAAATATACAGCCTGTGGGTTAAATATTCACTTTTTTGATGGAATCAAATTCCATCTTCACAGAGCTACCTTAGGAAACAAAGGTATATATAAAACAATAGAAAGCACTCAAAATTATATATCTGGCCGCACAACATGCAACCATCCTAATGCAATGCTATACTGTATTATTAGGTGACAATCATTCTTGAGATTATGCAGTAGGAACACAAAACACAGCCGTAGACCACTTTGAGTGGATCTGGATGAAACATCTTTGTTAAGATGTCTTTTCCCAGTAAAAATATGCAGCATTTGTTTCTTGGTTTTACTTCAAATTAAACTATGTTATTTTCAATGGCATGTAGAAATATTATCAACCCAGTAAAGAGTCCAATTACAGTAAACTAATGATTAATAATTGAGGCTGTGTTACCCTTGTCTGTTGACTGGCTGAAAGGTTTTCATTCTGCTCTGTCCTCAAGATATTATGGTTTAGAGCCGTGGATATGAAGATAAACCCACACTTTCATGTTTGGTTTGTTGAGTTGTTTTTTAAAGAGAAATAGCTGAGCAGCTATTCTATAAGAGATTTTCCCATATCTGGGGGAGACACTGTATAGACAGATGAAATGGACAGGTGGGAGCAACAGATGAAAACAGTCAGCCCAGGATGAACATCCACCTCTTTGAGGCAGAAGTCTGAGATAATAAACTGGTAAAAAAATAGCATATACAATTCCCTTATTCCATAACCTTCTGATCATTGAAGCTTGCTGTACAAAACCAAACCCAAAAATAGTCATATGGTAAAATTCTGATTAAAGTAATAGTGAAGACAGAGTTACTCTTGAGATTTCAAAGGCAGAGATATGAATGCTTCCTTATATTCATGGACTAGATAACTTTGCCATTTTATGTCCTGCCACGATTATTTGATTTTATACAATCAAAAAAAATTCTGTTCTAAAATAAAACCTCAACACAGTCACCATTTTTCTTTAACTTTTGTTTTGGTTCAATATAATTAAAAATTACAGTAGCAAACAACCTATATAAATGGCATAGAAAAGTGTTTTTATCTTAGAAGCCTAAAACTAAAACAGGCTAATTTTCCTCAAGCTAACTTGTCTCATGATAAGATATCGACTAATTTCAAAAGATTTGTGTAGCCTATAAAAGTCCACCTATGACTTCTGAAAATTTTTTTTTAATATATCATTGTTAGACCTGGGAAATTGCAATTTGGGTTTACATGTCAGTATTCATCAGTGAAGTACAAAACTTCATCTGGAGAAATAGAGCATGAAATCACTTTCTCACCCTGCTTCTGTGCATCATACCTAACAACACCGAAACTTAAAAAAACCCCACACCAATACTAAAGTGGTGTAAAAATAAGTTGTCAAATTATTTTCTCAACTCAAAATCAAATTCAGAAGTACACACTCTTCAGTTAGCAGTTAGAAATCTGAACACTTCTTTGCAATTTCTGCATTATCTTTTATTTTTCATAATTAAAAACAAAAGCTAAAAGGACCTCTAAAAATTAGACGTACAATGTATGTTTATATCCTACACTTTTATGAAAGCATAGTAATCAATAGAGACAAATTTCCATTGTATCAGGATGCATAGCCAATTGTTAGAGAGAAATACTACTCAACAGTAAAGACTTTAATGAGTAAAAATACAACCTGTAATCTGAGAAAAGAGGGCTAAGCAAAACAGTCTTACAAAATTCATTGGGAGGTTCATGTATGTTTCCAGAATAAGCATACAGTACTCTTTTTTCTACAACTTTAATATTAGCAGAGCTTCTTCAAACTAGACATCTTTCAATTCTTTTAGAACTTCACTTGTAATGTGGCAGAGCATAAGTGACCAAATGATGAAAATGTGCTGTATATAATGCAGTATTTTGATTTATGAAAAGGGTAATTCATGTGGCTTTTGGTTTAAGACATCAGATACACAAGTACAATAAAATATGAAAAGTAATGTTTTGGACAAGCTTGCTTAAGCAGTTCAAAAACTATTTCAGCATTTTTTTATTTATCAGCCTGCTGCAACTGATAGTTCTCCTTTTGCTGATCAGGCAAGATGTAAGTGTATCATGAGAAGCCCTATCTTAGTTTACTCCTTTATGTTAACATTACAACGTATGGAAAAGTCGCAGTTCGATCCTGTCTTGCTTCTGCTTCTTATTCAGGACTTCAGATCAACTCCATCTGTTTTATGAAAAAACAAAACCAGAAACAAAAACAAAAAAAAAAACACACAAAAACCTCCAGCAACAACGAAACCTAACCAGTGAAGAAACCTACCTAGTCAAAAAGTCTAGGTCACCTAATGGAATTCTAAGGTCTATGTACTATAGAAGCCCAATAAAAGGTTTTAAAATTCTAGGAAGTTTTTTCCATGAAAAGAAAAAAATCTCAAATGAAGGCTCCTATCACCCGATTAGAAATTAATACAATTAAAAATATAAATTTAAATTACTTTGTGTGAGTTGAAACAAAAAAAGAATTTAAAGTTTCTTCATTTATAGCTGCTTACTCAGGCCTTCCTTGGCTAGCAATTTATCTATTTATCATTTATCAATCAAATGACAGCTCTGGTTTTGTCTGCTGCTTTGTGTTCAAGTTTCCTCTGTCCTATCTTTGTCCTTTAATTCTTTACTTCCTCTGTTTACACCCTCTATCTCTGTTTTTGTCAATATTGAAGGAGGAAAAAAAGAAAAAAAGAAAAAAAAAAAAAAAAGAAAGAAAGAAAGTAGTTTTCAATCTCAAAAATATGTCTCCCTAAAGTAAGAGAGAAATGATTGTCAAAAAGGGATGGAGACTGGATACTGTGCTTAGCTGATAATTCTTGTCATCTATTCCAGAGTTGGAGCCATGATTGTGACTACTTCTTGCCTGGAAGAAGGGTATAAAATTGTGGATCTTCCCTTATGTTTTTTTCATCCTTCAATAGACTGTTTTAGTGACCAAGGGTCTCAGGTTGAACCCATCCTGAATATTTAATTCATGTTTAAAGAGGGACGCTTTCTCACAGTCGTTAACAGAGCTAACATTTTTGTGGGTATTTGAAAGTGAAGATGCTCATATATTGCTTCAAATCCTTAATGTAACTTGGAACTTGTACATTTTGAAGGAGATGAAAAGATAAACATAGGAGGAGGTAATAAGATAAAATTCAGGCTCTTTGCATTGGATCATTAAGCACAATTAGTTGCACCACCCCTGTTACAAGGCAATAAGAGTAAGCACTAGGAATGTAATAAAAGGCAGTACATCACTGATAACCAATCTATATTCAGCTTACTACCACCTGTAAATGCAGGCAATATGTTTCTTTTAAAGAGGCTTCAAAAGTGGCTCCCAGGATACCTTTAGGGAACGTGTACTTTTTGAATTAATTAATCAGTGGATGTCATCACTACTCCACTTCACTGCATATGAAACAGCACTTCTCTGGCACTTGAAAATCTTAGTCAGGAGGTTCAAGTAAAACAGTTTAAGATAAATATAACTTCAGTGCCAGAGAGATTAGCAGGAGTTAATTCCAAATGCAAATAGGAAAAATATCAGTGTAGCTTCTTTTCATGCATTTAAATGGAGAAGTTTTTCTTATTTTTTTTTCTTTTAATAACACATCAAGTGCATGTTCTTTTAGAGGGAGTGGTCTTGACAGACACATACTGCAGGAATAAAAGCCTTTTAAGGGGTTTTTTTGTGTATTAGTTCTATGATCCTTGCCAATACAGCGAGTGAAGAATGACAACATTTTTCCTAATATGGATCTTTTTTTATCATATGTACAGAGGTAGGATACCAAAGCATGAATTTTCGATAGTGACCCTAAGGCAGAATGTGAACCAAGGTCTCCAGAGGGGAAAGGCTAATGCACTAACCTACTGCACCACCAAGTCCCCTTCACTTTCCAATTATCACAGAAGCTCTCCTACTTCTGTGACATTCTGCTTGCCACATAGGTCAAAAAGTGAGTTACTGTCAAAAGCGATTCATTTATCAGCTGGCTCAGGAATTCCATAGAATAAAATGACTGGTGCTTTTCCTGGATATTTTTGCAATATTACAGATTTACTTCCAGATTTTTTATAGATGAAATCATGACTGTTTTTTCATTCATAAGGTTTCATGTCATATGAAATTTAGAGACATCTTGTAAGACGGAAAAACCACCATGGTATGTCTTTCTTAATAATGTTCAAGTTTATCATTACTAAAAACCAAAGATGTCTGCTCAAATCCCTTTATTGCTAATGCATAAAATTATGTATGAGAGTCTGTTTTTACATATGTAACCATATTACAAATGTGATCCAAATATATTTTGGGGTTTTTTCTAACATACATTTTAATTATGAAAAAATAAGCTGCTTATGAACTCAGAAAAGCAAAATACATTTAAAATTCAAAATGTCATGATAGGTTTTTTCCTCCCTAACTTTCCTATATCCTGCAGATTATAAAAATAAATATCAAGCGACCCTCTTCAATGATTCACAAGAGTAGTTTATTGGTAAAAAATCCCTAACATTCGTGTCTTGATTAAAATGGTATTTTCAAACTTAACAGATTTACTCTAATGTTTAAAAGTCATTTTCCCAAATACTCTTTCAATAGCATGAGAGTTCTCTTCCTTGAAGGAATAAATAATTTAGTACTACAGATTAAGCAACATTGAGTGATTTCAACCTGTGAACCCTTTATGCTCCCTTTTTAAGGTTATTGGTTTCATTTTGGCTCAAAGTGTCACATAAGCTTACTAGAGATGCTAAATATTTATGAAGTTCTTGGCCTCAATGGTATGAATCAGTGAGTACAAAATTAGGTATTTAACAGATTTATCAAATTCTCAATTTTATACCAACAGCTAGTTGCAGTAATTTTGGTGTCTGAAGACTTTCCTTTATCCTAAATTTACAGACACTTTCTAGCTCCAGTTCAGGGGAAAAACAAACAAAAAACAAGCAAAAATCAACCAAGCAAAACCCTGAAAAAAACAAAGAACTTACACAATTTAACTTCAATACCTTAATACATTGCTCATTTTGACTGTTTGTAATTGAGGTCTGTTAAGTCAGGATCCTGCACTAAAAATTTGCCTCCAGCTTCAAAAAATTCCACACAGGGCTCTGCCAGCAACATTGATCTCATTGCAGTGGTATTGGTGCTGTGTCATCACTGCCCTGCCAATCCTTTGCACTTGCTTCATGCAGACATAGTTGGTATAGAACTCTTACAAACATATTGACTTGCTTTTTTTACAAAATATTTGTTCAAAACCAAATTTTGTGCATATGCCAAATACAGACCACATAGACATTTTATAGTTTTACCTTTATATCTGTTCTTCAGATACCAACTAACTAATGAACCAGCACTAAAAAAACCACACCCAGTAGAATCACAGAACCATAGAATAGCCTGGGTGGAAAGGGACATAGAAGATCAGCTAGTTCCAACACCCCTACCATGGGACACTTTCCTCTAGACTAGGTTGCTCAAAGCACCATTCAACCTGGATGCTTATGAATTTTTATATCACTAAAATCATGGTATATTATTGCTTTTTAACAGACTTATTAGGAAAAAATCTAATTAAAAAGTTTCAATAGTGAAACTGAGATCAAATTTTCCCTTGTACTGGTTTGAGGGGGCTGGGATCGCAGGGGGTCAAAGGAGGCATGGGGCTTGGGGGTGTTCTTGGATTTTGGGAGGGGGAAGA
>VXBA01004963.1:218565-297757 GCA_013399895.1 Serilophus lunatus
CTCGTTATATTCTCTCTCCTCTATAGCTGGGCATGGGGGAGTGAAAAGGTGGCTGTAGTGGGCCCCTGGCACTCAGCCCGGGTTAAACCACTACAGACATCTTTTCTCTCCACTGTCTTTCTTCTCACACTTTATCTTTCTTTTCCTGATTCATTTTAAGGATTCATTTTAAGTGATATTTTTATGCTTTTATATTGCTATATAATTATAGATAAAAATAACCAAAATGGCTGCATACCTCTCTTCCATTGCAATCAAATTTTTATATATATATTTATGTCTATAAACACTGATCATTTCACTCTAATCCACCTCAAGGGTTCTATTAACAAGAACATGAATTGCCCTCACCTTCAGGGGCAAGTAAGTTGTAACAATTACTTGTCTCTATTTTTTTTTTTAATAACAAAGAAGAAATAATAATGATTTTTTTTTCCTAAGGAACATTTTCAGTGGATCCCAAATAAGATTTTCCCATGCTTTGCTATTTCATGAAAAGTTTATAAAGCATGCTGCAAACATTCATGAGTTGCTTCTTTTAGTCTTCTATATCTAGTTTTCAATGTTTTCTTCTTTTGTTTTCACAATTTTATATAGGTTTCTTTTATTTAATGTGAATATACAATGTCTAGCAAAATGGGGTACAGATGGTAATGAAATTTTCACACTAGATAATAAAAAGAGCAATAACACCAGTAACATGACAGAGCCTTCAGTCTAAACTGCTAACTCCTATTTTCTTTGAACAAGGTGCAGTGTATCAACTTTAATAACGTGAGAGATGCATTCCATTAGTAAATACCCACCATAGACAACTACATACAATTAATTCATCAACCAATTACAAAACTGGGTAATTTTCCAACCTTTACCTGCAGACCAAACCAGTGGCAGTGTTCTTGTCTGTCTTCATGAAAATCTTTGTAACACCTCACGTGCAGTAAGACAACTGAAGTCTTTTACTTAATAGCACACAATGCGTCAAATCAAATTATTGTATCAGTGATAAATAATAAAGACAGCTTGAACACAGTGTGAATCAGGAGTAATAATTGATCTCTCGAATATTTTTTGCCATGCTGTGAACCACGTGCTTTAAATGAGCATATCCCAACCACACTTCAGAAGGCTCATGCACAGTTAATTCAAAGTCAAGTGATGTCAATACAGTCATGTTATAAGGAAGACTAATCCATATCCAATTCCTCAGAATTCTGCACCAATACACTTTATTATTATGATTAAATCACATAATTTACTATGCAAATGTGTAGGTGAATTTACATTTAGGTTAATAACAGTTGGATGTAGTCACAGACTTCAAACAGTCCATATATGAAATGTCCACATATCCTTTTGACATTCCCAAAAGATTTCCTTCTGTCTTCATGATGGAAATTGTCATTCCATTTTAAAATCTCTTCTATGTCTATGATACTAGACACCTATGTATTTTATATATCCATTCAATAAAGGAAGCACCTAAGCTTCTGGGAAAAAAAATTAGTCTCTATACATTTCTTTCATGTTTTCTTCCAGAAGTTGTTTCTTTTCTTGAAATTCTTAAGAAGTTAGTAATGTGATGTGCAATTTTCATCTATAAATTGCATGTCTTCTCAGACATGAATATGAAAGACATAGAAATTAGTATTTTTTTATTTCTGGGCTATTCTTTTCCATCATAGAAGGAGAAAGATATGCTGTTGGTCAAAAGTCAACATTAAAAATAGCTTAAATGTGAACCCTGTAGGAAGGTAAAAGCTTGCTGGCAGATTTCTTAAAAAAAAAGATCTTCCTAGGTTAATTATTTCTTTGCTGGTCTCTAGCGCAGAATAGTGTAGGTTCTGAACAGCCTCTCTACATATTTACTCCAGTCCTTCCCAGACAAAACTGACTGCAAGATCAGCTTTTTTTATTTTTATAGATTAGAATAAGATCAACATTAAAAATGCCATGAAATCAAGAGAAGCTTGTAGTGAAACACAATATAGTGTGGCTTTCGTTAGGCAGAATTAAAAATCAAAAAAGAAAATTTGGTTTTGTACTCAAATAACAAAAGAGCCATCCAGTCTCTTCTCTATCACATTTATCACTCCTATTGTACACAGTGGACCTTTCATAAGTAAAGCAATCAAGATTGTTTTTATTATAAATAAAAATGTAATTTAAAGTGATAATTTGTATCAACAAGCATATTTAGGAGAAAAATAAGAAAGAAAAAGATTTAGAAACCAAGTAAGGCATCTGAAATGGAACTTTGAATTATGGTATGTAAATGGAAGAAATAAAAAGACATACAAAAATTTTTATCACTAATACTCCTAAATTGCCTATTGTCTTGCTTTTAATGTGTCCAAAAATACAACGCATCAATCAAGGATGAGGACTTTAAAAATAAAAATAATAAAAATACCATTTAGGTGTAACAGGAATGGCATATTTACAAGATATGAATTAACTATCGAGGGAAAAAAAATATTGCTGACAGAATTACTCAACACTTGCCTCCTCAAAAGGCACTGGCGTATACATGCAGACAAGTTCAAATAGATTCCACACTGCTAATATGGAACTAGTTTTTCCCACAAATACACAGTGTTCTGGGCTGTGATGAAAGGAAGTATGCCCAACATATTAAAGTTATGCTGAACAAAGAAAGAATTTCTAGGAAAAGACCCAATTGTTGTAAAAGTACAATCCTAACAATTCCAGTGGCTACCAAGAAAAGCAACACAGCCTTGATATTTAAGTGCACCCTCAATTTAATAATGAATAATGAAAAAAAATGCCTAAGAAGAAATCAGTGTCATACACTCAAAATTGTATTACTTGCTGATGAAAGTAACCATCACAAGTTAAACAACCAAGATTTTCATAGCCATCCTCAGTTGTTCCACAATGCAAAAATCTGCAACCTGCTATACAAAAAAATAACTTCAGTTCTTTTCTGGATTAAAGTCTGATGCAAACACTAACAACACGGTGGTTAAGGAGATATGTTGTCCAGCTGATAGTCTACATCAAGGAAATATCACAAAGAAATATTTTAGGGGTAGACAGACAAAAATAATCTTATATTTCAAAATACTATCTTGTTAAAATAATCAGAAAAAACAAACCCTGACTTGATTTACTCAACAAACTATGAAAAATTCATATACATTTTGTCAGCAATTTTAAAACACTTGAAATGCTTTTATATTGATTTAGCAATTGTTAGCCCAAATTAAGTAATAATTATCAACAAAGGGGCTTTTTAAGCTACACTTCAAAAAAAGTTCACTTTTCAAAATTTCAATTATCTAATTGCAAAAATGTCAAGAACCAATTTTCAAAATAAATTAGGTATCTTCTACTATCTACCCATAGTAATGCACTTCTAATTTCAAAGAGTGGTTTTTTTCTGTTAAATATTATTTTGATGGAAAATTCCAAATCAAGTTCTACCATCAGCTCTTCTGAGACTGAGAATAATTTTAATTGTAAAGCTTACTGTGTTAATACAAACTTTCCTTAAAAAGTTATCTATTTTCATAGAAAAAAGAAGAATACTAAGTCATAAAAAGTTGTCAGTATTTTTCAATTGAAAAAATACTTGTTCCATGGAATTATTTTTTTCTTTTTTTTTCTGCTTTGATTTAGAAAAAAACTTTTAATATATTTAGTATATTTTTTTAGTATATTTAACACCTCTGTAGAAATTCTAAATCTGATAATTTGTGCACACTAAACTCATTGAAAGCACCCAACTCAAAATTTCATCTTCTTTATATCTGACTTTTTTGGTCTTGTTTTTCGTATTCTCTGAAGCATTTCATGATTTAGAAGAAAAGTTAAAAGTGGAAAATATATAATTATTAAATACCTTAAGCACTACATAAAGCATAAGAAGTCAAATAGTAAGAAATTTCACCACAGCCTTGAAAGCACATTAATCTAGTGAATTAATTGAAGATAAGTCTCTACACAGCTGTTCAAGAAGTTCAAGTAGTTAGAGGAGCATGACACATTAGAAACAACAGCTGTCTTCTTTCTCATCTTGCTTTCTTGGAGCTTGTTTTATTATTACTATTATACCTTTCCAGGATTGCACAGCTTTGCCAGTTCTGACAGTCATATCTGATTCTTGGGTTTGCCTCAGCAAAACTATAACACCCACGAGGAATCTTCTTCCTCACTTCCCCCCAAGGGTCCATTTCTGGCTCCCTGGTGACACAAGTGGTGGCCTTATTGCCTTGGTGTCTGACTGTTCTTGCAGCACGTGCTGCTCAAGTAGCTGCTCCTGCCTCCTCAGGGAAACATCAGGAGAACTATATTGATTTAACTAATCCATTTTTAGGATAGCAAATGATTTTAATGGAGGAAAGATTTGTCACAATATGTATGCTCAGTCTGATTGAGAAATGGATTAAGGCTTCATTCTCAAAAACAGACAGCTTTCAAGAAAACTTTTTTTTAAAAAGCATGACCCAAATTCACTTTTCAGAAAGTGTATGAAATCATGAGCAGTGATTTCATTACACTATCATATGAACAAGAAAAGGAGACATATGCAGCTTTAGAACACAAGATATACTACTTGTAGGAAGACTAAACCAATAGTTTTCTTTTAATAAGATAGAGATATGCTTGATGAAATATTCATCTGGATTTCAGCAAGGTATTTTCCTATAACAATGCGTAGAAAGTTTAGTTAAAACTTAAAACACATAGGCAAGCAATGAAATTGAAAGGTGGGTAAGGATTTGTTAAAGAAGAAATGACGATGAGCTGTTCTGAAAGGTAAAACATTAGGCTGAAAGACAGTTACCAATATAGGGGCAAATTTTGGCACAAAAGTTATTTATAAATTGGAAATTAAAAAAAAAAAAGAAAAGAAAAAATTGGAAAAATAAGTTTCTAAAAGAAAATCCAAGAGAAGCTTTCTATCAGAAAAAGGAAAAACTCTAAGCTAAACTCTTAGCTAAGCTAATTTTATGATGCTAATATGAGAAATCTGGAGACCAAGAAAGTCCCTGCTGGTCTTGAGTTTCAAACTTTTCACCCCTTATATTCTTTTACCAAATTCTATTCTTTTAACAATCAGCGTATCACTATATTCTGTATGTAGCCCATGCTTTCTTAAGCCATTAGAAGTTTGTCTTCTAAATTACCTGATTTGAATTATTCAAACTATTATTCTTAGGGTTTGTCTCTCATGATCCATGTAATAAGGCTCCTCACCCTCAAAAGCCCATTTAAGCCATTTTCAGTGAAAAAGTAATCAATGCATTCTTTCACTCCCTTCAGCTTTATTGTTGAGCCT
This sequence comes from Serilophus lunatus, assembly GCA_013399895.1. Classification (NCBI taxonomy): domain Eukaryota; kingdom Metazoa; phylum Chordata; class Aves; order Passeriformes; family Eurylaimidae; genus Serilophus; species Serilophus lunatus. The sequence continues at coordinate 223,871 of VXBA01004963.1, forward strand.
TTTCTCCTTTCATTCTTATTAGTTGTTTTTCTTAATTCTTCATCATTTCCTCCTGCTTTGCTGTTCCTTTTTTTAATACTCATTAACACTTGTTAACACTGTTTTCCTTAGCAAATATGAGGAATGCCCATAGCAATGATCCATTCTTTTGCATACATTACCTGCCAGATTCACAATTTAACTTTGCTTTAAAAATATCAACACTACAGATTCGAGAGAAACTAAATCAATCAGAACAATTTAAGCCTTTCTCCTTTGTCCTCACCTACTTGAAAAAAAAAAAAAAAAAAAAAGCAACACTAAAAGCACAGTATAGCACAAAATTAGAGGGTAAATATTCTAGTATTGTTCACACTATTTGCATATTCTGGGTTTATTTGAAGTTCATCAGGCCTGGACTTACTGTATATGAGTAAGACATGTATAATCAAACCTTAAACCAAATTTCTTTGCTGCTCAGTGAGCAAGTGTTCTGCAGGCAGCTGTTCAGCATGTGAACTAAAAATTAAAAAATATCCTTACCTTTTAGGTGGATCTGTGATAAGCTTTGCTCTGCTGGAAATCGCTCTCATATACATCATGCACAGGCCCTACAGGCTAAGAGACCAGTACCTAATAAAAAATTCAAAGTCACTGCACGTAATAGGTAATGAAGTGCTGGTTCTAGGCAGCAGCAAAAGAACTTCAGGTATTTGCTTAATATTCACTAAGCATACTCCTAAATAGTCCATGCACATTTTTAAAAATTCTTTCACATAATGCTACACTATTTTAGATCCTATAAAAGACACTTGTTCAATAATATCCACTAAGTAGCTGGGCCTGGGGAAAAGGTAGCATTTGCACAGAAGACTTAGAAAGGCATTTAGCAGAAAATGACATAATTTCAAATGCAGCATTCTAGAAAACTGTAAGAACCTAGGCAAAACAAGCTAACGTTTACATTACTTATATTTTATTTTCAAAACAGAATTCGAATTATTAACTTAAACACACTCAAAACCTACGTAGCACAGACCAGAACACATGGAGAGGTTACCATGCAATGACCGTATATAAACATTGAAAAATGTAGTGTAGTTAGTGAGCATTTGAAATAGCAAAAGTAACACACAAATAAAATTTAAAAAGGACTCTGGTTTTTAATAATTAATATTTTTTTCTTTGCTCATTTCTAGAGTCACTTAGTTTTCACAAAACTTTGCTACCTTCTATAAGCAATAAATTGAAGGCAATGCACAAATGTGTATCTGTGTCCAAGTGGATGAGTCTGAGTGAACCTCAAGGGGGAGAAAGCATTATAGCAAAGGAAGACAAAGTAGAATTGACTTGGATTAAAAATATTCAGTCAGCAGAAGGGCTGTTCTTAAATTCCTGGATTACTTTCCAATGTTCAGTACTATTCCTCCCTTCTTCTTAAAGGAGATTGAAAGAATTACCTATTTTTCTTGAAAGAGAAACCTTGAAAACAGAACTTGAAAGACAGGTAATGACAATTCTGATGCAAGACCACAATACCACAAACTCTGAAAACTTGATATGTAAGTTGAGTAACAATTTCAGGGATGTGGATCCTGAAAAATGGTTATGTTCCTTCATCACTATGACATCTTTCAGTGCAAAGATAAACCTGATGTACACATAGGTAAGATTCATACAGAAGAAATGCTGTCAGGGACCAAAATGGGAGGAAATACAACATCTCCATCAATAAGCAAACATGGGCCAGGCACAAAAAATATACCCAAGTCAGTTGAAATACAGGTAGAGCACTATTGTAAGTCTATTTTTGCATGCCTGTTTAAATTCTGTAAGCCTCTATAAATGCAGTTATCATTACCATTGTTGCCTTATCATTCTCAGTGATTGCTCTCTTTCAGTCAAGTACAAAGGCAGGCTGAATATAAATGTTTTGTCATAAAACTGCTATTCAAACAATAAAAAGGGTTATAATAGTACTAAAAAAATCACCCCCAGGGCTGAAGCACAGACTGGTAGTATGCATATTCAGGCAGCACAAAGCACTTCTAGTCATATACTTCTACCTATAGGACCCTTCCACTGCATCTGTACTTAATATCAGCATGTTGCCAAAAATGATCCAGATGATCAGATGGTGAAGATACACAAGATATTTTGGAATCTCATTCAATAATTGGGAACACAGTTTAATGCTATCGAGAATTTGTGTCGAATTCAGCAAATATCAACAAATTTAGCTTAAGTCTTTAATTTTCAAAAGGAAAAATGCTTCAATCATGTTTTCTGCCTTTATCCAAAAATGCTTTTGTTGGTTCCAGGTCTAGCCATGTAGTGCCACCCAGGGGCCAACTGCAACATGTTGCAACACTGCCATCTTGCCAAATATGCTCAAAAAAGCATTATGCACAGGCTTGAGGTTTTTTTGCTTGGCTGGTTGGTTTATTGGGTTTTGGGGGGTTTTCTTTTTGTAACATAGAGACAAGAGAAGTAGGGTCAGGTCAGGCAAGGAAGGGGAAAAAAATGTGTAACACACAAGGGAACACCAAAACAGAATAATGACTTCCATAGAGTGACAAAACGGTTATCTGATCAAGGAAAAAAAAAAAAAGAAAAAAAAAACACAAAAAAAAGCCAAAAAAACCAAAACAAAACCAAAAACAAAAACCCATCCATAAGTAGAATTTAAAACAAAGAGTTTATCAGCACTGAAAGCCCACTGCCCTGGGTAAATGTGCTTCCTTGCAACAATAAAGACAAATAAAGTACTAAAAAAGGATAAAGCAGGAGATTACAGACCTAGCTGTGGTTTGATAAATGGCACTCTACTCCACTCTGCTTATTGTGTACTTCATACCTCGCTCTTGAATATGGAAGAGAATTTTATTAAAGATTTAGCCACGGTGGTGGTGGTGACTGGCTCACAGTAATTTTCCTACAAAGTAGTTTAATCTATCACAGGGCAGACAGTGCACCTTCTTACCATGTATCATATCTGTCTATTGAGTAAGTGCTATCCAAATCCAATTTCTTTTCATTTTTGGAACCCGTGATGCATATTCAAGATACATTTTCTTTTTGTCTGTGGCCTAAATTAGGTGCTGTATAAAGGAAAAAAAAAAAAAAAAAAAAAAGTGATGTAATAAAAAAGACTAGACTCTGGAGGCACATTTCTCAGTGGGCATTTTCTTTTTTTCTTAAGGATTCACTACAGTATTAATGATGCAAAACAATGGGCATGTATAGTTGGTTGTCACTGCACCCAAGGTACTGTCAGTGCAAAGCCCCACCTCCAAATCCTGACACCAGCTCTTACAGGTGAGACTTTAAAAATCACTGCAAGAAAGCCTTAACTTTTTTAGGTATTTCAATGCTTATTTTCAATATTTAATTAAAATAGTCATCAAAATCATTATGTTTTATTTTACTGAATGATCTGAGGCTGGGAAAATGCTATGTTAGGCAATCAAAAATAGAGTCTAAGCATTTAGAAATTACAGAATGTTTTTTTTCGCCTTCCCCCTTCATCCGACCTGGCCTAAGCTACACTTTCTAAAAGTCTCTTCATTTTAATTGTAAATGACTCTATATGATTCACCAGAATTTGATAAATTAAGTACTTTCTAGTGTCTTGATAATTTCTCAGTTCTGATAAGTATTTCCTCACAGCCCATGGCTTTTGGTTTAGGGACTGGAGGATTCTTCCTTTTCCTTACTGCTGTGTGGCTGCTGAGCATGTTTTCAAAACTGAGAGAAATTCAAGAGCTCCAATCCAAAACTGAATGTTACATTTGAAGACCTCTTTTTTTGGAAACCACTTTGAATATAGAATATAGTAGGCCTCCCAGATCAGACCATGAAGCACATCCAAACATAAAATAGTCCGGCAGTTCAAGAAACATTCCAGGGGCAACTAAAGGTGATGGACTCAGTCCTTTATGATTTGTACCCTTGTATATCACAGTCTGATTAGTTCCCTTTGCTAAACCAGTACCTAAGATCAATGTATGCATTTCAAGGTGATAATCAGAATATTTAATAATGTTTGAATTTCTGCCTTCTGCAATATGGGTGATTAACAGATGTTAAATTTACTGTGCCAAGAGAAAATAAACTTTACTCATATATATATAAGTGGCTTTTTACCTACAGCAGTTTCCAAAGTGTAGTCTTGGAAATGAGGGTCTTAGCACAGAACTAGCTTAAAAATCTATTCCAACTTTGGTTCCATAGAAGAATCTTTTACAGGTTGTATCAACAAGAATCTCTCTTCCAACTTGATCTTCCTTTTTTGACATATGCAACAGGATGAAACAGCTACATCTAACATGTTTTTTCACTTGATACCATTTATATCTCATTTTTCTCTCAGACTGTTTCTAAACTCAGTCTTCTTATCACCATATTTTTCTTCCGTAATTTAAGAATCACTATCCTAATTGCCTATAAACATAGTCACATTAAGGTCTGAGACTTCCACAACAGCAGAGACTACAAAGAATGGTCTTCATGTACTTAGTACTAGTGATTTTCATTAGTCTCTGAACAAAGTGTACATGACTAACAATTTCGGTTCATATTTCACCATGGACAAGGCTACTGATAAAGCAAGTCAGGTTAGTGTATGATGAGTTTACAGAGATCATTTTACTTCCTAGCAGTTGTTTCAAAATTTTTCCCTAATGAGGTCCCCATATCTTCAAGGATAAGACTTAAACACAAGAGATTAGTTTGAAGGATTGCCTATTTTTAATTTCATCATGAGATTTCTTCTCAAATTCCATTACAGATCGTATTTTTGTCTAGTGAACAATACATCGTTAAAATACATTTTTAATGAAAAAACACACAATACAACCTCTTTTTTTCTAGTATTTTAGTTTTTCTCATAATACTAATATTACAGAATGGCATTATTTCTTTTGTTCAAACATAAATCACTGTATGTCCTCTTTCTTCCAAGCTGGCAGTTTATTCATCTTTGACTGCATTGTCCACTACTGATCCTGCGAAGGGTATTCTCTGAGGTAGCACTCATGCAGTGATGAGTAAGAGCCTGAAAATATTGAAATTTGAAAACTGAAATTGATGCAGTTCTTTTCTTACAATTTTTCCTCAAAAGGCAATTTTTTTCTGGACTTTTTTATCTTTATCTTTACAGTGGTTACAGTTGTGGTGCTTCCTTTGGTCTTATGTGCCATTCTGCCTGATGTATTTTATACAACACTGCAGACCCTGTACTGTATCCACATCAGAGCACTGCCTATTGACTCTGAGAACCTTCTTGGTCTAACTTTACCCTTACTTAGCAAAATAAATGCCTTTTTCAATTTGGATTGGTCAGCAACAGCTTTCCAAAGTCTTATGCCCAAGGTCTCAGACCCACTAGGGTTACAGCAGAAGGGCTCAACTAGCCCCTCTACATCCAATATTTAAACTTGCATTTAAATAACTCCCAAACGCTCTCAGACTTTCATCTTTGGCTATAAAATGCCTAGAAAAAGCATCTGGTTTAAATTTATATGGAATGGAATATTCTTTGAATTTTTCTAAAACAACTAGTCTTCTTAGATGATTTAACTGAGAACAACTGAAAACATCACATGACTGTAATCTTATCAAAAGAAGTAACACCACCACTTAAAGTCTTTATTCTGAGATATCTATTTCTTGCAGTTACTTACTGAAAGTGCTGTTTAAACCTTATTCTGTTGTCCTACACATCTTCAGAGAATTTGTAATGAGTAGAGATTTAACAACTCTTTTTTTCCATCAACGGTATTTTCTCAGTTACATGTGATGTTTTATCTCATTTCACTTGTGGTATTACATTTTCTTGAGGAAGCACTCTGATCTATGGAGTTGTTATTATCTGAGTTGCAGTCATTCTCAACTACACGCTACTAGATAGTACACACTAACCAAGGCAAATGTGTAGTAGAAGCTGTGGGCTTTCACAGCTACAGCTTCCCACAGATAGGACTAAAAACATGTGGATGATAGGCAAGATAACCAAAAAAAGACCCTACGCAATCCCTGCCAGTAAGGATGCTGTCCAGACTGGCAACCATATAAGCAAATGGGAGCATAACTAGACTTAAATCTCTGCTTACATGAAATGTCACAGCAACAAAGAAGAAGGCTGCTCAGTTTCTATTCTGGAAGGAGAAACCTAACTGAGGTATACCACTAACCTGGGGGAGAGGATACTGGGCATTTGAAGAAGATACTTTGAACATCAAAAGCAACAAATTTAAAATAAGAACTAAATAAATTAGCATCCTGGCTTTCACATTAAATTGACCCATGTAATTATAAATATGAGAGAAGAAACTGAGGAGAGAATAAGTTCAGGATCATCTCAGGCTACTTCAGAAGTCTTGAAAATCTGTCACTGCGAATATAAGAAAAATGCATTCAGACAAAACAGATCTATCAGCTTAGATATGTGCAGAAATAATTTGCTGTAGGAACAGAATTACAGGAATGTTGTAAGTCAGAAACACTGACAGAAAGCATGAAGGAAAAAAAATGGCAAGATATCTGTTAGAACTAGATATGCCTTTACTCAAAATCACATTCAGAATGTTACATTCATAAAAACTTGCAACAATATCTGACCAGAAAGAAAAAACCAGTTTAAATACAAAAAATAGAAACCAACAGTACAGGAAACAAAAGTCTTAAGGTACTTTAGAGTAACTTGCAAACTGAATGACCAGGAAAACCCATTTGGCTTCACTGTGATAGGATGAACCTCCATAGTGAGTCGGAAACATCAAATTTAACATGCTTCAAATACCTTCTTTGATGAATTAGAGTAGAATCACTGTTATTCTGGAGACAAATTAAAATTATATTTTTTTTATTTCATACAGAGTTCTGTTCCTGCAGACATCTGTATAACCTTAGAATTTTACGTTGCAGCTATTGCACACCCGCACACCTCTGGCTTATCATACCTTCACTGGTTTGAGAAAAAAGATCTTGCTTCAGCCAGAAGACTGTGGACTAATCCCTAAGGCTAGATCATTTTTTGACAAAAGCAGGAAGCACTGTCCTAGAATATTACTTCAGGCTCACCTCTATATTTTAGCAGGCTGATCATATTTCTAAGAATATGGATTTGCATTCTTTGAGAGGACAAAAAGCACCTCAAGCATTTACCTATTTACTGAATGTACCACTTAAAGGCTTTGAAACTTAGGTTAATTTTGGGAGTTTTTCATTATAGTGTATTAAGAACATCTCTTTCCTCTCTGTTTTAAACCACTGTATGGATTTTGGTACTGACTCTCAATTAGTACATACTCTTCTCATCTTCAATAATTGGGTCTGAAAAGTAATTTACTTTACTTCTTACTTGACTGAGGACAATATGAATTAAAGCAATAAGAAACTATATTCCAGTAAAAAAGTAAGACTTAAGGTGAAGGAATTTCAGTATTATACATTAGCACTCAAAGATGATATAAATTTGTTATTTTAATATAATCCAAAATTAACTATTAAACATTAGTTCAAAATTCAGTTTTAACATTGCAAAATCCAATTGTACTGAAATATGGGCACATAGATGGCATTTCAACATATAGCCAGGTTTTTGTCATGGCATACATTCATAATACAATCATGTGAAATATGTATTTCAACCTCAAATAAGATAAAACTGATTTTATTATTTCATAAAGTATTTGCAGGCAATAGACCAAACCCTGTAGTTGTCCTAAATCAAAGCAGCTTTCTTGAAATCTTAGTAGCAGCACAGACATAGACTCTAACTGAAAAACTGACCAAAGAAAATCTTTCTTGTAAGCAAAAAAATTATTTCTAATAGTTTTGAATAACAAGGACATATCTTTTATATTTGTATTGAATTTTCTCAATTTAAACAAAAATAATCTCTGTCAGAGATCTAACTTTGGTGCAAGGATCAATAGATATGCCAAATATGTCCAGAAATCTAACTTCACACCTTCCTTTCTTTTCTCAGCTAATTCTATCAAGATTTATAGCCTGTCAAGTCCACAGTAGCACTTCTTTAGCCCTCCCTGCAATATTTGGTTCTTAGTCTGGAACAGAAACACTGAGTAAGACAAGCAAGATATTCTGCATGTGACAGCTGAGCTGAGAGTGCTGCCTTGAGTTGGGGAGGGTCCACAGTGCTCTCTGGAAACCTCAGACTTTCAGTGAATGTTTTTAGTGTTTAGTAACCAAAGGGTCATCATCATTTAAGAAATAGAAAACAGTAATTAAACATCACACATAGCCTTCACACTCAGATGATACTCAAGTATTATGTATCATATACATATTTGGTCCCTCTGTGTTTGGCACACAAGTTGGATTCTTCATCATCTGAGTAAAAGCTTAGAAGAAATTTTAAAATACAAATATTTTAATATTTCATAGATTCTTCAAAGGGTTTTCTGAGAATTTTTAACACATACTTTTTCTCTCCTACAAAAGTAACATCATTCAGTTACACAAAAAGTAGAATCAGCTGTTATTGTCATATACTCAGTAAATAAACACTTGCAAATAAATTTATTCTTGTTGAAAAAAGTAATAAAATCTAGGAGACAGTTACAATGCAGGAAGGTCCCTCTGCCCCCTTGAGTTAATTAAGAAAATGAATAAGGAAATTACCTCTTCTACCTATGTATTCAATATCAGCTCTATCTAGAAACAGTATGGTTTCATTAGTATCTGTCACAACATTAGCATCATATTAGAAATTGCTTGCAGCCAATATCCCAGGTACAACAGTCCTAAACTCTGGGAAAGGCGAGATATAAGCTGTGCAACACAGAGTGTCTGTGCACCTTATGAATGATGGTTTACTGCTGGAAAATTTTATTCTTTCTTGATCTCATATATCTAGGACTTTTTCTTATAACTCATGGCTAACAATGTATTTTTCTAGGCTAAATTACTGAAGACATAATGATATTCAGAAAGTGGAAAAAAAATCACTGAATTATATTATTGTTTAATATAAATATTTGCCCAGAAGTGTTTCTGTAATCAATATTTAAAGTGAGTCAAAGGACATTTAATAGCTACATCTTGCTCTCATTATATGTCATCATCCTTTATCTGATATCTTCTGAAGCTATAGACCCCTCAGAGGTTGGGAGAAAGCAAACAATTAATTTCAAAAAAATTTTCATAAGAAAAAACTGCTCATTCGAAAAAATATAACAAAACTGGATTAACATTTTCATGCAGTCAGGAGAGTACTAACATAATGCATTAATTTCTTTAATAATAAAATATGCTTTGATCCTATTACAAGTTTCAGAAATAATTATATCCTGTCAAAACACAAAAGAAAATGAAAACATAATCAGTACACAAGCAAAAATCATTGTAAATCATGAGCAATATATGGATATCTATTTAGGACAAAGACTGCACTTAGGATTTGTGTGTGTATACATGTGCACATGTGCTTATGCATGTATTGCTGAGGTGACTACCAGAAATTACTCCTGATCTGGTGTCTGCTATTTTTGCCCATATGCTATTATGACAGTCCTGTGCTGAAATACAGATAAAATCTATATTTGCACTAAAATTTTCAGTGTACCAATGAATAAAACACATTGCTGGTTTCTTTCTGTTATGAAGATACCTCGTTTTTTGTAGAAAGTGTTACTAAACTATCCCATACAAACATGATATCAAACTCTCTGGCAATTTAAGTACTGATGAGAAGTATTGAAGAACAATACGACAGACACTTAAAGTACTGAAGAATTTACTTATGGCACAATTGTCTCTTACAATGCCAGCTCTGAATGGAGGAACCAAAGCAGCAGGTGCTTCTGCAGACACAAGAGTCGTGACAAACTTAGCAAAAAGATGAGATAATCAAGAGTCAGAAAAACAAAATAATTAGAAAAATAAACTTAAACAAAACTAAATGCAACAAAAGCCATTACACATCATCAACAAAGAGAATTTTATTCATATGTTGTGTTCTTAACATTAATTAATTATGGCAAGTGTTTGGGAAAACATTTTAAGAAAATCTTTCAAGAACTTTGAAACAATCTTACAGAAGTAAGGTGGTGTAGAATTGGCACTACTAGACTGGAAACCTGGAAGGACTGCTGCTGACTACTATTCATTTTCACTATGTTAAAACAAATGGCATCTTGTATTTCTTAGTGAATGCAGTAGGTTTTACCCATATTTTTTGCAAAACAATGCATGAATTCACTCTTACCTAAGACGTGCTTTTAAATGATCCTGTAAAAAATGCCTGAAAAACCTAGATTCATTACACTACTAGACTGCAGTGCTCAACATTGTATTACAGCCATCTGCTTTATGGCCAACTTTTGACCTCGCTTTCATTTTCCATTGCCTGAGTTCTTCTCTGGCAATGGAGAAAATACTTGCTTTCTCTCTACTTCTTGTATGTGTTGCAAAGGTACAGATACAATGGCATCATTCAGCCAGAGCTTTAGCTGTGTTAAAATGGATCCTTGTTTTGTTTTGGACTCCAGATAAAAGTGAGGAAAATCAATACTGAGCATAAATACCATGAAATAAGCATTTCCAAACTCTTCATCTAACATCACTAAAAACTATTTAAACTTGCACATCATAAATATTAGTTACGTTAAAATTTTTTCCAGCTTGCCTTTTGTTGATGTTTTCCAGTCAGATGTTAAACACCAAAATAAGTTCAGCTGTCTGAATTTGGGATAAAAGGCACAGGGAATAAAAGAATACTATTTTTGCCATGTAAGGAAGGATCACATGCTGTATAGACATACAAATGTACTAATAATGTCAAGAATACAGGAAGGAGCACAAAGGTAAACCTAGGTTTTTAGCACCGTTGTTATATTTTGTTTCCAGAATCTAACTTAGCATAGAGAAACCCCAATTGTGAAAGATGTATGTGGGATGAGCCAGAAAGAAACTACAAGTAGCAGGATGGCAAAAAGGTGTCTCCTTGGCCTCGAACTATTAATTAGCATCTAGCAAAGCCGTACCACATATTCAGTGCTCCAACATTTCTCCTCCAGAGGTTGCTACTAGTCTGCCTCATTATCATCTGGATGGAAAACAACATTCTTTCCTGGGAGTTCAGTGCAACAGTCTTATTGATTAAGTTCCCACTGTGTTAAATCATTCTGTAGCTTTCACTCCATTCTCCCCACTTTCCCACCCCTGAATAATAACAACTTTGGTGGATTTATGGGGTTGATGAAGTAGATGGGGAGCATTTGATAAACACCATAGCATAATACAGTTTCTATTTATGCAATGCCCTTAACGTTAGAATGCCAAGACAGTATTTAAAAAAGCAAAATTAAACTAATCTGACTTTGTTCTTGCTTGTATCCTGCTTCTGTTACGCTTAGGAATCTCTGCCAAACACATCCAAATGCATACTTTCCCAAATGTAGTGAATTTGAAATAACAGGAAAAAAAACAAACCCTTCATTCATTGCCCAGTAAGGCAATGATTGTTCCCTTTCTATCATCCTTGGATGTTGGAGCTACCCAACAGCTTCTAAATATATTCCATGTTATTTTTTCATAGGTATATGAAAAATACAAGATATGCAAGTAAAAAATATAATAAAGCAAGATTGAAGCTTTAATTTTTACTAGAAATGAAACTGAATCATCTTTCATTGTGAAAGAACCTATCCAGAATCATGGATTCTTACATCACTGGAAAAACAATAAAAGCTTGGGCTTGAGATTACTCTAGGCTTAGCTGCATAATTTGGGGCCAGAAAATAACGGGACATTTTTTGGAATGGATCATGCAAGGACACACTAAGGATTACATTTCCTTAGAGGGTACAGGAATGGATAGATACAACTTTTCCAAGTGGGCCCTGAGCTATCCTGAGGGTAAGTGGTCTGACAGGGAAGTCTCAGGAGAGGTGATTTAAAGATGTAAAACTAATTATTATTATTATCATGAAAAAAAGTTAGTAGAAAGTGACTGAAAACATCACTTAAGAAAAGATCAAGATAAATGTATGTTAGAAAGGAGGAAAGAGGGAAATGGAGCTGAAGCAGCTTTTTGGAAACATGACCAATTGATAAATTTCAGTCAATAGCAATTTTCATGTGAACACATCATATTTCTCATTCAGAAAACAAACAAACAAACAACAACAAAAAACAGGAAAAACAAAACAAAAAACCAATATTATTTGTTACAGTATCCAATCACTATGGCACTTTAAAAATCTACAAGAGGAATTCTTGGTATGCAAAGAAATGTTTTCTTCGGTAAAACATTAACAAAACTCGAACTCAAAATGCACCAATGCATTTGAATATACAAATAATTGTCTAGGAATGCACTGGAGTTCAAGATCTTGTACTATTTCCTATTACTGATCATTAATGTAACAATCTCACCAACAAGCTTTTATTCTGTCCATGGCTGAACATTGTATGGTTTCTACTACCTTGCTGCCAGCAGCGAGAAGATTGACTCCCTTCAGACAAACAACACGGCATCCTTTCTCCCTATAATAATTTTTTGTCACAAATATACCTCTTAGGTATGTTCACATGAGGGAGACCAGTGATATTGCTCACCCTGTGGGCTCTGTGCTGTAGCACTGGGTGTCCCGTCAGGAGCAGCTGTCAGGACCTGAGCCTGCAGCCAGGGCACTGTTCTTCCCTGCTGCTGTCAAAGGGATATTTTTACTTTCTGCTTATACTTCTGCCTTGATATACCTTTAATTCATTACTGAGAGGGAAAATATTCACAAAAAAAAGAGGAAGGAAAATTGCTGATGCTCTAAGTTACCAGACACTCTGATTCAACAGGTGAAGAGTAGCACTGCAGGAAAGAAATTAAACATCTACCATGAAATGAGCTCAATACGAAAAAAGGAAATCTCAAATCATCAATGCACTCTAAACATAATAAAACCTGCGGCAGGAAAGTATGTGCTGTTTCTAATACTCTAGTTTATTCTCTCTGCAAATAATTATATCTTGCTACCTAATGATATCAATAGGTTTACTTTGATTACTCGAATTCTATTCACCACTGACTTGCCCAATTCTTGTATTGTGCCCACTTCATCAGCTGTTAAATTTTCATCAGAACATATAGAGATTTACACCTTGTTTGGCTCTTAGCATTGTTTGTGAGGAGAATATGTTCCTTCCCATTTTTATGGAAAGTTTTATCATAAAAGTTGCCACTGATTTCAGTCCGAATACTCACAAAGTAAATTGCTAAACAGAACTACTGAAAGCAGAACTTTTTTACATTAGTTTATGCATTGAGCTTTAAAATGAAAACAAAATTAAATAGAGGTATGCTCTGTACTTTGTAGTACTAAACATACATATATTCCTCTAGCATTTACAAAAATTTGTTGAAATTCATTCACTGGAGTATTTTAAGTCACTTAGCTGTCAAAGCATATTTACACTCAGTCCTTTGCAAATTCTTCTCTGTTTTATGAAGTAATATTGCTGGGAAGATGATTCTCAAAGCTATAGCTGTACAAGTGATGAAATATTTCTTAGCAAGGATGTGACTTGCCACTTCTAGAAGTGCTCTTAAGGAAGCACAGTCTGTGGATTCGAAACTATGGTTCAGTACAGATTTGTCCTGGAACTAATAAGTTTTAGCAGAAAGTTCTATAGCTCAAACTGAATGTTTCAGCTGCCCGTAATTACAACTTACAGTAAAAGATGAAATTTACCAGGAGACTATCCAATAATTAAGGCATGAAAAAAGGCTATAAGTAAAAGATACAGTTTCCAGAATTTATTCTAAGAATAAATGTGAAACTGAAACGTTTCTGTTACTCTGCAGAACTGAACATAATATTTGACATATTAGACCACTATATTTTCTTAAATAACATTCTCTTAAGGAACTTTAGAAATTAATTTTCAAACAGTCATGTAATTTTTTCCATCTAAAAGTTCAATATTTAGTATAAGTATCCAAGATCTAGCAAGCAAGCAGCAAAGAGAAACATGCCAGTGTTTGAAGAACCCACTCTACAGTTTGCACTTTATCTGTGCAATATGACTGATCTGTTACCAATCAGCTGTTTTCACCTTCATTCTTTCTCTTCTGGAGGAGTTAAATCTGAAAAGACATTTTTTGCATTTTTTTGGTTATTTTTTTGCTTAATTCAAATTTTGATCAGCTTTTCCACTGGAGTTGGTGAGATGGTTTGCCCCCTGAAGATGCCTCTCTTTCTCTCAATTGCTTGCTTGTATGGCTTAAGCAAAATGCTTAAATTTGAGTAAGACACTAAGATGTAGCAAATCTGACTCACTGACACATTCCAAAATGCAGTAGTTTCTTTATCGAGATTTCAAATCATCAAAAATATCAAATTGCCAATATGCAATGCCAGGTCAAGTAGATGCCAAAAGGAACAGTTGCTGGACAAATGTCACAATATTTTTAATGATCATTTTTAAGCTGAGCTAATGGAACACAGAGAGGCCTGTAGGATGATAAACAGGGGCTTCAGTACAACTCAATCACCTAGCTGAAGGGTCACAATCTGCAAAATATACATCTACAAATATAGTCATTTATGCAGTCTAATGCAATAGAAGAGGTAACTGGGAGCAAAACCACAAAATTTTTCTCTGAAAAGCAATATTACAGGAAACTATAAATATCTATCGCAGTATAATTTAATTTCTTCATGCAATATTTTGCCACTAACAGTTAACAAAATTCTCATATATCACAAAATGGAAGCAAGGAAGGGTATCTCCCTGTGCAAAATTTTGGCCAGACCACCCTTAAAACACTTATTTACACCACAACAAATGTGTGAAATAGAAAACTTAGAAGAAAGCTACATAAGCGATGCAAGATTCTAAAAAAAATAAAAATATAGAACTGAAGGTGCTCTAATTAGTTTAGCAAAGGGAAGTGTGGCTTCCTGGGTCTTTTCAAAGACACACAACCACACAGATATAGTGTTAGAGGAGAAATTTGTTTATTGTTTACAGGAATACTTTTTTATAGTCTACATATATTTTATACTTTTTTAACTACTGAGAAGCAATTCTCATATCGTTTCTCTCTTGTCCAATTAGACACTGTTGTGTTGTACAAGCATCTTCCTTACATGGCATGGTCAGTCCTTCTACTTTCAGTTCAGCTCTTTCTTTAGTTCTTGGGTTTTAGATTCCACTTGCCATCTGTGACTTACAAAAATCATTTACTGGCATTTTCCTACAGGGAAGGTCAAAAGTATGGGTATTTACAAATGGAAGAAATATATCAGATAAACAGGCTAAAATATACACTTTTTCATGTGTAGGGATTGGAAACGAATTCTTCAAGTGTAAGCAGGCAAGCCAGAGATGAAAAGAAAAGGAATAGAAAAATCATCAGTAAGATTCCCTAATGTGGAATTCTAAAACTGCCAAGTTTAGGTTCTCTTTAAAGTTAACAAAAAGAACCAAGCACCTTCAGAGGACAATATATCTCATCTTAAATAGAACCCTGAAATTTTACAAAATGTGTCTGGTCATAAGTGTTTCTCTCCTCACTAGAATAGGAGCAAAAATTACTAGCTCAGACTGAAACATCCAAAGTTAGGTGAGATGTGTCCCAGCATGTATTACTTTTTAGAGCAAGAATGTCTTCAGGAGTTGCACAGTTATCATCAGAAAACTGATAATCTGTATTTTTCTTTCTCCTAGGGAGGAAACCTTATCCTCTTGCCTGAGAATGAGACTGTAGAGGAGAAAGGCAGAAAGACGAAATCTTTCAGTAGCTTAGGGCAGTAGTGTATAATCACTAGATTTTTCATTTCAGCTTTCAACTTGAAATTACAGATCTAACTTCCATTTGTGACTGCTATGACTGTACTGAGATTAGCATTTACCATATCACTTTCTACAGCTGGTATCAGTGAAAATATTTATGCACACAGTGAGAGGAGAAAAGTATCTGCCAAAACCTGTGGGTGCCACCAAAAACATTTATTTCAAATCTGTGTTTTGTACAGTGCACAGCACAATGGTATTCCACTTACAGTTAGAAATATCAGGTATTTCCACAATCCAAAAAAGTAAATTAAAAATAAATATTGCTCTGTTGTAGTAATTGTATCTGGAACAAATTAGATACTAAAAGTACAACAGAGCATCAGGTATGCCACCTCAGAAGAGCAAGTGAGAGTGGTCTAGACTTTCTAATGAAGCCTCCCTGTAACAGTGGTAGCTGGAAAGTCTAGTCTTAACTTTAAGCTGTCTTTAGATTTTCAATAAATAGATATAGTGCACATGAAAATAAAATCAAATAAAATAAAATGCGGACACGCAGAGCTCCCTTGGGCTTAGTTTATGGATAGTAAACCAGTACAGAGTTTCAAACACTGTAACAGTAGCAATCATTCTTAGATACTGTATTCACACAGAGACGATGGGTTGATACCAGAGCCAGACAACTGAAAAACGGATGAATTGTTAAGACTGTGCCAGGTCTTCTCATCATAAATTGCTGAATGAACTGTTCCTTCTTACCAACACTTGGCAGAGAATGCTTTGGGGGATTTTAATTGCCATTACTATAAACCAAAGAAAGGTTTTCTGAAGGCAATGGAATGCTGACCTCACTGATGAAAGCCTAGTTTTACCTTAGTTAATGAATAATAGTTGCCATTTTCTGTAATTGTCCACCCACCCCACCCCCCCTTTACTGTCACAAATGGTATTATGATAACAATCATAGTGCATAATCTGACGTAAGTGCTCTTAAAGAAATTTCTAGTAAAGGACTGTTGCCTCTGTGGGAGGTAACTGTCAGAATTATCTTAAACCACTACCTGTCTTCCACTACAATAGAAAAGGCCTTTAATCGAAATAATCCTTTTTTCAAATGAGCAACTTTTTTTCCCTCTGCAATTCACTCATCTTAAAAAAAAAGCACCAGAGCTTTTGTGCATAACTTAATTCATTCTTCAAGACAAGTACAAAATTTGTCACTGACATTTAGCGCCAGCCGTAGGCAATGGATAAAATGAACTAGTTAGCAATTTAACCTGTAAAAAAAACAGAGTGGGATGAACAATTTTCTGCCATCAAAGCAAATGGCTAACATTTAGCAAGATTTTATTTTTATTTTTCAGCCCATCCCATCCTCAAGAAGAAAGAAGTCAGGCTAACATTTTTTCTGGGTCCTAAATCTTCCTCTCAGCCTATTTCTTTAATGGTTTAAAGTAAATGACTATCCAGAGGATAATTAGGCACTGTGCTGTCGCATCGTGTCAGGTCACAGCTGGATTTAGTCAGCATTAACCTTTGGGGAGAATTGGAATATCAGTATCATTTAAAATTAAAGACGTGTAAGCAGGCATTTCTGGAGATGTTAGAAAAGTAATTGTCTGTAAATTGTTTGACCTTGAGATTTAATTGCATGCACAACACACATTCTAGCAAGAACCCTGGACTGTGTTCATTCTCTTTCACCTCCGTACCTCTCACTTTGCAGAACCCATTAAGCTACCTGTGGATTTTTCTGTAAAATATTAAAGATTGTTTTATATCAAGTACAAAAGCTTTTATTTTAAGCAAGACCTCTTGCAAACAAAACTGTTAAATAGCTGTAATATAGACCTCAACTATTTGAATTTCAGTCATTTTATACACTTAGAAATGTTTATATATACACAGAAAATACTCCTATTAAAGAGCTAGGCTTAATTTTTATTCTTTTTTTTTTTTTTTTTAACTAACAAGTTTGCATATTATGCCTTATTCCCTTTTTCCCTAATGAGACAGCTTATGCTTTCAAAGTCCCTCAAGCTAGGCAAATCTCTCCACTGCTTCCACTGTTAATAATGAAACTTCATAATTATACAAATCCAAGGTGGCCAATCAGCTTCTTAGGCTGAGCCTTCGGGTACCTCATGCATTATTTATGTGGCACTCAGGCCTGTGAACTCACTTGCTTATATTAGAAGCCTAATTAATATTTTATCACATGTAGAGGGGGCACACAAAGCTGTGCTAGACCCCAAAAGAAGTGCAAGCAAAAGTGTACTCAGGTGCTTTTTTTGCTTACAAGTGTATATGTGTGTGCATGCTGCAATATGCACACTTGGACACACTGATCAGAAACACTCACAGATAGGAATGATGCCAATCTTTGAAGGTGCTAACATATGCCAGTAAAGGCAAATACAGTTTTGATCCTGCTTTCTCAGGTGATGCTGAAACCAATCGAGATTCTCCAGGAAGATTTTAGCATAAGAAAACCAATGCCAAGGAACACCATTTAGCTTTCTTGGTCCTTTAGTTTCTTGTTCTTTCTACAGTCCATGAGAAAAAGTAACAATAACTGCAAGTATTTTTTGGGTACATGTCATAACCACCTCTTCCTTGGGGTCAGAATGCTGGATGATGACAATGATGATGATCTAATTTGTAGAATATGACATTTATTATCAGATTTTTTTCTAGAAAACTTTCATGCCAGTTGATGCTGAAATATTTTCATCCTTACCTATTATTGCACTTCTAACTGCAAAATCATCAGTTGCCTGTTGCTTCCTTTTTGTCTGCATAGACTCTGACAGGTCACACTACAGTATGAAATATTTTTGATGGGCAGGAAGAACAATCCACATGTAGAAAACTCTCCAAGTAAACAAGTCAAAGAAGTGAGAAAAATATCTGTCATATCACTGTAAATTCCACTTAGCTCAATGTAGTTCAATATTAAACAAAATAATAACATCACATTTATATTACTATTATTTCAATCAACATTTCCAAAGAAGCTTTAACTTTTCTCAGCTATTATTATATGAAGACTTCTGCAATATCTCTCTACCACTGTGTTCTTGCTTTTAAGGCAAATAATTAAGGACTACCCAAACTTCCTTTTTAAAAATATTGTTTTCATTTGTATTTTCACGAGAATTATCTCCCTATAAACAGCAGCAAAAGGAACTCATGGACTTTATTCCAGCATCTGCTACTACAGCATTAATGTGGCCCTGAAATGATTGATCTTACCAATATGTAAAATGTCTGTGACAACCAGAGCTGTAAAAAAACCAAGAGGCTTCAGTTTGCTGGTCAGAACAAAAGAATTAGGAAGAGTGAGAACTCCAGGTAAGGAGACGGGTGAGGTCACATCTGGAGTGCTGCATTCAGTTCTGGGCTACTCAGGACAAGAGAGATGTGGAGCTACTGGATATTGTCCAGTGAAGGGCCACTAAGCTGATGAAGTGATTGAGGTATTTCTCTTGCGAAAAAAGGCTGAAAGAGCTGGCACTGTTCAGCTTGGAGAAGAGAAGTTTCAGGGGGAACGTGTACAATCATCTGAGGTGAGGAAACGAAAAAGAGGGGATCAGACTCTTCAGTGGTACCTCGTGACAGGATAATAAGCAATGGGCACGAGTTGAAATACAGGAGGGTCCTTCTGCAAATCTTGAACATGAAGAAACACTCTTTTCACTGTGAGGATCGCTCCGCACTGGCACATGTCATCCGGGTTGGGTGTGGAATCTCCATCCTTGGAGGTATGCAAAGGCTGTCTGTATATAGTCCTGGGCAACCAGCTCTATGTGGCCCTGCTTGAGCTGAGGGGTGGGACCAGACGACCTCCAGGGGTCCCTTCCAACCTCAACCATGCTGTAACTCTGTAAATTTGATACAAAATTTTTTAAAAAGTCCAAGAAAAAAAAATGTAAATTTTCTGCCTAATATTTGGCAATCTTTAAATGTGTTTTAGTTCTATTTTACAAATTTTAACTTTTAAAAAGAAATTTACACATTGAAAGATTTATTTTTGTTCTCCTAGGATAGCTCATTTTGAAGAAAACACTGCAAATTTTTTACTCTTCTCTGAACACAAAAGATGCAAATATTTTTAGTTACTTCAAATACCTTTGTGAGTAAAATTCGTTGAAATTACATCTCACAGTTCTGGTGATAGTCATCCAGATTCAGAAACTCTTTGAAACTTTAAATTGGCAAGGAACATTTACAATCTTGAATGAACTGTGCTACACAAATAGAAAGTATTGGTAAAACAATTAGCTGAATTATTATAAAATATTTCATGGTTGTTCAAGTGAAACAATCCTTTCTTCTCCTTTTAGTCTCACTTCTTTCTTAAAATCCATATCCTAGAGCTTAAATTTGTCATCACTTACAAAGTATTCTATCAAGGCAGTCTCAAAAGTAAGTTGGGTCAAAATTCATCCTATAAAAAACTTTAAAAATGCAGGAAACTCTGAAACTTCAGATATTTAACATCCAAATTCTTAAAATCAAACTGCTTTTAAGTAATCATGAACAGCTTCTTGAGATATCATTTTCACTTGCTACAGAAGAGTTTCCACAGTAAATTAATAGAAATTCATTACTTGGCCCACCATATTCCATATACATTCCATATATACACAGAATCCATATGATTCCACATATGTAATATATGCACACACAATGTATTGACATCAGTTTGCTAAACAGCTCTGGCAATTACTGAAAAAATAGACCTGCATATGTTAGCTCATCAATATGTTTAAATTAAAACAAATTCAAATTCAGACTTTTTTCTCCTTTAAGGGACAAAAATAGTGAGGTATTAAAAGCATGCCAGGAATCCAGGTATCTCAGCTGGTATCTGGTAAATTTATGGAGTTTTGCATCCATTTTCCAGTGCTACAATCCCAGATGTATAGGAAAGGAGAAAAAACACTTGTAGTTTGAGAGAGAGTTCGTAATTTCATAATTTTATTTGGGATACTTTCATTCATTCAAAAAACAAAAAAAAAAGACATTGGCAACCATGTTTATACTATTTCTTTACAATGACAGGCATCCAGAATTTGAAGTCAATATGGGGAACATTTCTTCATTAGCACAATCTAGTTAATTCATAGTGATTTTCTCTTTTTCATTTTTTATTTTTTTGCACTGTAGTTATAATTTTAACACCACACCATGTAAGATTTAGGACAGACAGAATACCAAATAGTATCCGCCACTGTAGAGATATTTTTACTTTTTTTTTTCTTTTGTTTTTTTTTTCCAGAAGTCATCAAAAAGTGTATTGTTTGGGCAGCATTGTGAAAATATATTTTCTAATATTTTTCCACATCATAGTTGTTTGCAAAATATATCATTATGCTACAAACTTCAAAGCTTAAACTTGTCCTGTCCAAGACCTTTCTACCAAACAGGAAAAAAATATTTAAAAATTTTATCTAGTTTCCATATTACATTCCAGTTTCAATACAGGATTGTTCCATTAACTGTATTCTCTAATGGTCTGGTCAGCTTACCATTGAATTATTCAAATAAAGATGAGGGACCTGATTCTCAGCTGGCACATATCAGTATAGTTTCATTGATTTAAATAGGGCTATACCAATTTACACCTCCTGTGAATCATACTCGTCATTTCAATCAGAATGATTAAATGATTAGTTTCCTTGTGTATTAGCATAAATTGGTAATAAGTGCTCACAATTCTCTGCATTTTTGTAAAGCACTTTTCAAGTATAGGAGCATTCACCTGGTGGAAGGGTGAATACATTAGATGTTGTCACATATGCAACTGAATAGTAAAATACTGTACAGAAAAAAACATGGAAAAAATGTACAGTCCTTCTGAAACTACAACTCACAATGCTCGAGATATTCAAGAGAATTTTTAGCTGAGAATAAAAGAACAGATGTTGTTATTTTACAGCAGTGCAAAATAATAATACTCACATAAATGAGAGGGTATTAATTTTATGCTATAGACTAATGTGTCTTTTTTCAAAAGAAAACATTACTCCAGAAGCATAATATTTGAGGAAAGTATAATTTTTTAACAAAAATGGGACGAATTAGCAACTGCCGTACTAAAGAAAACATCATCTTTAATATTTAGGTTGGATATTAGGAGAAGCTTTTTCACCCAGAAAGCAGTCAGGCTTGGAACAGGCTCCCCAGGGATGTGGTCACAGCATCAAGCCTGACAGAGCGCAAGAACTGTTCGGACAATGCTCTGAGGCACGTACGTGGTGTGATTCTTAGGGCTGTCCTGCGCAAGGCCAGGAGTTCGAATTGATGGTGCTTGACAACACTTTCCCTTCCAACTCAGGATATTCTATGATTCTATCACAAACGTAAACAAGCAAAGTATGTCTTGTTAAAAATCCTGGTGGTATTTTGAAGTCATCAAACGATTCAATAGATGTATTAGCTGTATTAACAAACCCATCACCATCCAAGATGTGCTTTTCCTCAGTCTCTAGTACTTTCAGGCTTCAGTGTGAAGCAGGGATTGTTCCCCACTTTCCCACAAGGGAAATAAGAAGACTTGGTGGACACCAGTAGCTGCACAGGATGGCAGAGAGAAGAGTAACAGAAGTATGTCGCAACTCCAGAACTCTCTTCCTTCTAAAATAATTCTGGATTTTCTTGCACATCAATCTAAGGAAGGAATGACTGCAGCAAATACAATACACTAAAGGACGTGCTGTAAAACTTGACAGGGAAATAACTGATTCAAAACAATTGCACATAGAGTGAGGTCCCGTAAATTAACAGTTCATTCTTGAACAAGATCTACTAAGTCTGTGTCCAGCTCAGCAAGAAATATTTCCATAATTTCCTTAGATTTTCTCTACTTCAACTTTTAAAGGTACAGTAATATTGAAGGGATTTATTATAAAATAAGAGCAATAAATACATTGAGAAACATCATGTTATATCTGCATTCCTTACCACTTGAAAAATATCCAGAGAAGCTTAGTAAAGAAATTACAGACTTTGGGAAACAGGCATGATCATGAAATCACTACAAATTTCTCTGGACTGGAAAACGAAATTTTATTAAAGAGAATGAGAAATAAAGGGCAATTTAAAAAAAGAGAGAAAGAAAAAATGGAGAAATATGAAACTAACCTTGTTCACAGTCAAAATGTCATTCAGCATTCTTGTTTTCATTCTTAGAAAGTATCTGTATTAAATCCATTTTTATTAAAAGTGGGGTTTGCTGCCCAGTTTGACTTTACTTTCTAAATGCACATGTATATACAGATATAAAATCAATCTTGAACTCATGATCACAATAATTCATTTCAAATCTTTATTTTTTTAAATCCAAGACTTGTTTGGAGTTTCTATAAAAGTTTAGGAATATCAAGACCTTGAAATTCACTGCAGGTGTTCACTACCAAGAACAAATTCTTAGATAGAACTCTCATACATCATGTTCCTTTTATACAGTATTTTTCAGAGTTTTACTGATGAAAAATAAATACCTAATATAGCTAGGAAATTTTGCTGTATATTAAATTTGTAATATACCTGCATTTATATGCTTAGATAAGTACTTATAAACTGTGTGTATCCAAGAGCACACTCGTCTATGCATTATACTTATGTATGTATATATACATGTTTGTATGTATTTACCAAACCCTTCCAAACTGATCCAGTAATTAAACAAAGGACTTTAAGCAATTCATGCATCAGTAATAATTGTCAGTGAACTTAAATTCTACCACTTCCCATCTTTCCCATTTTCACTCTGAGATTCAAATTCACCATTATAAAAACCTTTTACTAATCCAAATTAAAAAATATACCCATAAAAAAAGTTGTTATGTTTCTTTTATCTGGCTTTTGTAATACTTCTGAAACCTAATGCTCAATTCAAAATCTCAGCTAAGAGGGCTGTCAATTAAAACTATTTGTGTAAGATCCTTGCCTCTTTAACTAAATAGAGCATAAAGTGATTTTAGATACACCTTCCCCAGTGTCTCTTTGTGTTTTTGCATCTGCACAGGAGATAAATGTACAACGAGATACCAAAAATACCACTTTGGAGGGCTAGAAGACTGAGATAAGATAAAATCTGCAACTTTTTAATTTCATTTTCATACGAGTCTCTCACACAGTTTATGTATGGGCGATATTTGGTACTCAGATAGATTTACATAGAAACATTTCTTCTTCTACACTTCCTTAAAAGTCACTGTGAGACTTTCTGTTGTCCTCAGTCAAGTAAGGATGAGGTCCCATTCAGCCAAAAAAGGCATGTTCTTGATGACCCAAAATTGGTGTGAAGGCACTTCCTTTTCAAGATTGATTCTTTTGTCTTCTGTCCTTCCCTCTGAGTCTAAGGAAACACTAAATAGTGTTTCTTCTCTATAACCTGTCTTAAATAATGGAGAAGGAAATAAGAGAGTGAGACTGAAGTACCTGGCACTATATCTATTTCTGCCACATACTAATACCATAAAAAGTCCTTTTTGCAGTAAAGATAAGACTCATGTGCAGTCTACATTACAACAGTGATAAAAATAAAGGAATTAAGCTGACTCAAAATAAAACAATGTGAGAGAATCTTAGCATACACTTGATTCTAAGGTGTCGCTCTGATCTACAACTATATTTAATATCTGCTGTCTTCTCTAATCTAAGTGAAACGTTATCACCCAGAAATGCAACACTTAGAACTGAAGTAAGCATTTCTTTGCAAAGTATTTTGATTAGCTTAGAACTGGTGAGACTCGCCTACATGCTGGGTGTATCTTCACAGTATTTAATGAGTGTTTTGATTGCAGAAATCTTAAGTCAGTGGTTTTAAGTTTTTAAAAAAAAGAAAACAACCTAGCAGTAAGTTTTAAAAGAACTCTCCATCTATATTGCTTTTATTGGTAAATTAGAGCTACTACACAATGTGAAATCAAGTACAACTGCAACAAATGTCAAAAGTTTAACATTTTGGATTTCATACACTAAATGTCATTCAACCCTGTATTCCAGGGTGATACCTTATCAGTCGCCTTTTTCACACTTATAATTTTCCTACTTTGTTGACAAACATCTGCATTTTAATAAGTAAATGCCATTTAATGAGAGGAAGCAGACCAAAGCAACACACTTAACATACTGCCTTTATCCACTCCATCATAGTAAAAGTGAACTCTGATGCCAAAGGGAAGTTACGGCTTTACGCTGCAACTCTAAATTGCAGCTAACATGCTGAAGCAAGGATGTCACAGTTACATATAATTACTATTCTACAGGAGGCTGTTTCCTATGGTGACAGTAGCATATTTAAAAGACAGCATTTTCGGTCTTTGATGTCATTTTTCTCATACAAAACTATTTTTTCACCAAGAGCCCAATTCAGTAGGCCAGCCTTATCCTGTAAACCACTTAAGGATATGCCTAGATCCCATTTAGCTAAGGCACATGATTAGGATTTTTTTTGTCTGAAAAAGGATTGAACCTAAGAAACATGTTTCAAATGTTTTGTTACATGGGAACCTAAAATAGGAGTGTAATTACTAACTGCAGTAGTACTGACTGTACTGGGTAGCTCCTGACTACCCAGGAATTTTAGTGACAACAAGTTTTATCAAGTTTTACAGGTTTATTTTTCCAAATAATATTTTAGTATCATCTTTTCTTATCACAGAGCACATTCTGTAAGCTTATTACAAGCCAACAAAAAGTTTGAAAAAATATTAAGCTTAATCATATTTGAATCTTTAATACTTTACCAGAGCTCCTCATGGCTTAAAGACCATAAGCTTTAAATACCATAGAAGCTTTTTTTTCATATTTGAAATGAGAATGCTTAGGAAGGTATCTGCTGCTTGTACAACAAGTTGTAAAACAGAAATTCACAGGAGGAAAACTTCCTATGTCTTCTGCAGGTCTTTCTCCATTTTTTCTTTTTCTTATTCATAATCACTGTAATAAAGAAGGTGTTTTCCTGGATATATATCACACAACAAAGAATACAGTGTGACTGGCTTTGTTTTACTACTAAAACTTTTTTCCACAAACCTAGCAATAAATAGTGCCCCAATTATATAACAACAGAAACTGTCATCTATTTCCCCTTGTACAAAGAACTTCTATGCTACTCAGATCCTGAAGAAACTCTTAAATACTTGTTGTCTAATACTTCAGCGCTGTTTGTTGGATTTTTTTTTTAATTAACATCCTCAGTGCAACAGACTGTTACGATTTTAATATTTATACACTAAGGAGAACACCTTGGAAAGGATGTGGCATTATCATTCCAACAGAAAACTGGGTGCAGTTTTCCTCAGGGCCCTTAAGTGATTTCCGTGTCTAGGGTAGACCATAGTGACTGTTGAAGTACACATAATGCACTGCCTCTCCTTCATAAGCTCATTATATTTTCTCTCTGAGGATAATTTCTTACAGCTAGAGCACAGAACTGAAAATTTAGAAATGTTTTTTTTTCCACTTCTCACTGGGCCACAGATTTCCTGTGTGGATCTTGAACAAATTGTTTTACTTTACCTCTGCTTTTCACATCTGAGAAGTGGAGATAAAAGCAAAAGGAGCACTTCAAGGCTTAATTCATTAAAATTGGCAAAGGACTTTCAGGTCAACGAATGGAGGCTGCTACAGATTAACATATTAAAAGTTTTAATAATTTATTTGTGATCTAATACAACTGATGCAATATGTTTCTAAACTAGAAGGAACGGGAAAATTTAATGCTATTCCATTGATATACATGGCCAGTTTTAGAGAACAGTAACTGTACCTGAAAGATATTAATATGTCTTTTCTGTTTGGGCTGTGTCTCAGGGTACTAACACACACCTCAGGAATAACTTTCTTTCAACAGAAAGTAAAAATAAAGCAAAATGCAATATAAACACATACTTCATGTTTATAAACACATACTTCATGTTTATACACACATACACGGTACACATACAGAAAATGTGTGCATTGAGATAGTAGTCCAAGGAAGAAAAACATTTTTCCTTTATTATGTTACTAAGCCATAATTTCTCAAGCTCAGTAATACATGTTGTGGAAATGCTCTGAAATAAAATGCCTGTAATTAGCCAATATATGATTTTATGGAAGATCCTTTGTTCAGTATGTGTCTTCATATTAATGCACTGTCATTAAAAGAAAATAAAATATCAGAGTAAGAGAAAACATATTTTCATTTTTAAAAATAATAAAATCTGCTTTATTCCAATAGCATTTTTCCCCAGGATTTTTTCCTTTTAAAAAATAAAAATTCCATTTTCCTCTCTGAATTCAAAATGATTGACTGGAGCACAATATTAAGTAATAAATAAAACAGTCCCAGTGCCTGAAAGACTCTTGAATAAAGAGAAAATTATTTTTGGATTTTCCTTCTGATCAGATATGAAATATTCTGAAACGCCACCTCTATAATTTGATAAAAAGCTTGATATCCCCAAATGAAAATAGGATTCAGCACTTTCATTTTTCTGTCTCTAAAGGAACCTCTAGGTAAACTGATTTTAAAAAAATGAAAATCTCAAGCATAAAGGTGGGAGTAATGAAGCAAGTTTAAATATGCGCTGACCTTTGAAATGAACTGCATTCCATGTTGTTTGGCCAAGAAGCTGGCTGTGTTGCTGTCTCCATCAATTTTCACAGCATAAAAGATGTGGGTTTTGGAGCTGCCCTGCTCTCTGGTGGATGTTGATAGGCATCGCCGCAAATACACCAGTGCTGATAGTAACAGCCATATGTTCATTGCTCTGAAATATTAAAAAAAAATCCACAAGGGATAAAAGTGCAAGCATGTTCTTTTATTGTTGTTGTTCACCATAAAGATTTACCTAGAGGTGTCTGTATTTTATTTTTCCCTTCTTTGGTTAAAAAATAAAGTCCTACTTTTTTATTTAGTAGCTATATTAAACTAAAAAGAAGAAAGTAAAACAAAGCATATTATTTTTGGAAGCTAAGAGCCTTATGCTGTTTGACAGTATCTAAAAGCAAAGTGATATTATATGATTTTATTCATACAAAAATAAAACCTTACATTATTTTGCAGCTTTAGTTACATGATTATTTTCTTTTTCTACTCCTGTTTTATTGTATGAGTTTCACTACATTTATCCAGTGATTTTCCAATCTCAAGCTGTTCACTAGACCTGAAGGTCAAATGTCATTCTCTGAAAATTTTCAGTGTTTGATATAAAAATAGAAAATTGCTACTTGAATGTATAGAAATTTTAATAACAATGACTAATCTAAATATCTGTAGATCTGCTCTAAGTTCTTTTGTAATATATTTTATGAAATATCAGTTTAAAATTGAGTCTTATGATATAATCATAAATTGCCTAGAAAATGAAATGACAGAAAAGATGACAAAGTCAAGATTATGCATATGAGAAATACTACAGGTATCTTAATTAGGTAATATTAATACCTGACAGAGTTTTTTCTGTACATGCTAACTCTTAGGCAGTAGATCCTGGCTTTAAAAATATGACAGTAGCAAATAACAAAATCATCTTGAGTAATATTCTGTGCTAAATTCCCATTCATTTATGTTCATAATGAACATTTGACCTGTTAAGATCTGTATAGCAACAGAATTTAAAAATTAATTTTGAAATTAATGGAACAATATAGTCTTGTGTGTTATGGGTGGCGACGTTCATTTATATGCTTGCAATGTTTGCAGCAATTATTATTCAGTCTTTTAAAAGAGCAGTTACATATAAATTATCAGTGGGACCATACAAATATGTAGAAATAAACTATTGTATCAATCTAATCTTTGAAGATATGCATCTCTTTTCCCTCAGTCATGTCTTTTAATTGCATCCTTCTTGGAAGTCCAAGAATTAACACAGAGCATCCAGTGACTGAATTCCACCCCACACCCAATAGTAGCTCTTTTTAACACTAGGTACATATTGAGGTGCAACTGAAAAAAACAGTTAATCTCGTATCTTACAGTCCACAATAATATAAACCTATGACCTTTAATAAACACTGCCCTACTGAAAAAAATATACTTAAGGTATCTGCACAGTTAGAGATAAAAATCAGATCTCAAATGAGATCCTATCAGTGAGATATTTCTGAAAAGGCAGAGTAAAGCCCCTCATATGGAATCCCTACTAATTACATTAATGTTTCTGGGTGCTGATTGCTATCTGAAGCATAGACAGAGCTTTACAGGAGATGTTTTTAGCCAAACATATGCAATGTAAATTTCTAAAGTCCCTCTTCAGATCTAAATTATGTGGTATGGACACCACTGGTTTTTCACTGGGCACTTTTTAGGATACCAAGGATTGAGGTAGTGGGAACTGCAATTTATTTTTGCTGTCTGGCTAAGCAATCACATTACTGCCCTAAGAAATGAACCTCTGTAATCAATGGAAAGGAAGCCACAAAGACTATGAAAGATTAAGTTTCAGCTCCTACTTGTAAGAAGATGACAATTTCTTCAAGAACTGTCCATGGCAATGCATGAGGCTAAAGGTTATTTGGCTTGGTGTTTCTTCTGCTAATGCCTGTCTACCTCCTATGGGTCTTTACTTACATGGTGATTGAGTCAGAAAAAAAACAAAACAAAAACAAAAAAAGATGTTACAGTTCAATCTACTCTGAACATGATTAAGAATGGATTTCAACCTACGTCTCTTCCTATCAATTCTAATGCAGTCTAGAGACATTTTGATCTCCACAACCAACCTAGGGCAACATAGCTGACCTATATTTAGAATAAGCCAAAGGCTGAGAAGCAAACAAAGTAATTGAGGCTGCAGAGAGACTTAAGAAAAAATCCCAAATTGATAATGTGGACCCACCCCATACAATTCATGCAGAATAAAATATTTCCAGAAAAAAAGATCAAAATCAGTCCACTTGAGATGACCTAGATCATAAGAGGATCTGTGTGGCAGTAGAATGGGAGAATGGAGTGCAAGGATCTGAGGCTGGGCATAAGTAAAAGTGCTGATTTATGTTAGAATTTATGGATTGACTGAATAGGACAGCTAGAACTGAGAACTGAGTATCAGGGGAGTAAGACTATTGCTAGAAAGGAGCAGAAAAGCCACTGTACCACAGATTGAATGACAGACTAAAAAAAAAAAGAAATTATTTGCATTAGTTGGACTCACTGAGACCTTAGCTGATATAAAATAAGTTGGTTCAAGTGACTTCAAGTACAATTGGTTAAATGGAACTGGAAAAAATGTCAGAAATTATAGAGAGTATGGAAAGGTCCAACATTAGATGAGATCTGAGTGATTTAGGGAGAGATAGATTAAAGAATAGTAAAATTGAACAAGTGCAGCAAAAGTGCAACCAACATTATTAAGACAAAGAGACCTGGGCCAAGTATATTAGCTTTAAAAAAGGAAAGGAGAAGAAAAAACAAGTGACAAGAAAAAATTAACCAGGCTGTAAGAAACAAACCAGAAGACTCTAGGACCTTCAGACTACCTTTTCCTTACAGCCTGGGACTAAATCCTTAGCTCCAAATCTTGCCATTCCACTGAAAATGGAAAACACAAAGGAACCAAGTGTCTTAATTCCACCTACTGAGCCACAAGGATAGTTAAAGCCCACTACTTGGAAGACTGCGAGTGTGTTACTTCAAAGAGCAATATTCTCTGCTGTGTATGTAGTATTCCAACCTCATTTATGCCTGACATTGGATTTTATCAAGTTGTCAAAGGGTGACATTTCCACTCTAAACACACTGTTAAGAAAACTCCAAGCACGAGTTAATCATACATACAATGTATTACATTAATAAAATTTTGCTCAATCCAGAATTAAAAAATGCCAAATTGAGACTACTTAACCAAATTAAAAAATAGAGAACGAGAGGTATTTTTAGACTAGGAAGAGGGGCAATAAAAGGCCTGAGAGTAGTCAGGATTCAAAATTCATAGTAATAAACTCACATACAGCTGATTGCATACAACACATTTTCTTCAGCATCTGCCTTTCCTCAAGTTCCACAGTAAATACGATATATTCTAAAGTGGGCTCTTGAGGGCCGGTAAATAGTGACATCCATTATTAATGTTATACAAGGTGAGAGATCCAGTACAGGTCAGTGCTTCAACCTGCCCAAATCCTGCTTCTTTCATGATGGACTTTGAAGAAAATGCTTTTGTTTCAACAGCAAAGATTAAAGTTTGCTTATATACACTGGAAAGCAATGTAATTTCACTAACCTATCAAGAAAGAAGATCCGTAATTTTACTAAATTCTACTTGGAGGAGGGAATGGATGGGTTTAAATTTTTCCTCTCAGCGTGACAAATACAATAGTATTGTGCAGCTGAAATTTTACAAAATTAAGAAAAACCTAAGAATTTTTTAAACTACTAATGGGCCAGAACAGAACAGTTATTTTTATAAAAACATGATGTAAGACCAAATAAACCTATAAATGAAATATGTAATAACATTTAACACAATTTGTGTTCCATTAATAGTATCTAATTATAAAAAAATAAAAATAATAAAAAAGTCCAAGTCTATTTTTATTTTGGGCTTATGTTAGGAGCATAAGACATTATCATATAATAAAAATTATACACAGTTTCTGAATTAATCAAAAGGGTACATAGAAGATTGATACTGGATTTGTAACAGGTTTTTACTCAGTAGACCAGCTAGGAGCAATGCTATGGCACTAATGTTTCTATCATTAAGTGCTTGTCACAACAAAGACCATTTTGAAATAGCACTGAATCTTTTCTACAGGGTCAGTAGGAGACAAGCATCATGTATAACAATTACTGTTCCTGATAGTGTTCTGTGTTTGTTACAATGGAGATTTAAATTGAAATTTTAAATATGAATAATAAACCCTACAACAAATTAGTAGCTTCCAGAAGTTATTACATAACACATGTCTCTGAATTGTAATTTTGCTAAGTAGGCCCATACACACAGAAAAAAGACAGTACTGATGCTTAGTCACACACAGAAAAATAGCCAGATGTGAGCCTAAATTTCTTAGAGTGATTGAAGCTAAATATGGTTAAATTATATTTAATAGTAAAAAACCCCAATTATTAACGCCAGAAATATATGCAAAAATTTTGAAAAGACAAAAAAAATCCAATAGAAAAATAAACAGAAATAGAAAAAAACACAGGGGGAATTGTTGAGGGAAAGAGTTTGTTTTCTTGAATCATCTTCCACTGAGAAAAAAAAAAAAAATCCCCTTTACATGTAATGAGACATTCCATAGTTTTTAAAAAAGCACTGCAAAACAGCTGAACTATATACACCATTTTCTGAATTATAAAAAGTTTTCTTATAGGCTTTGTATCTTATGCTGACGAAGCCCAGTTTTGCTCCACTTTATGAAACATGACAAGACCACAGTTAAAGTTGATCTATGCTGCAGGCTATCTGTGTTGCCTACTCAGATGGTATGTCATAATGCCATGAGTCCAAAAACTGTACCTTCTTTGTTTTCTTTCTTTTGTTTTACTGACATTTTATAAAACCAGAGACAGAGGCAGGATCCGAATATATGGCATTGTTTCCCCCAGCTAAGAATAAGCACAAACCATAAGGGTGTATTCAGAAGAATCTCTTGTCACGTCTTAGACCTGCAGAGACATCGTGTACTGTTTACTTGGGGTTTTTTCTCTGAAGAATCTCTGACGTGAAGAGTATGCAATAATGCACACATCATTTTGCTGCACTTTTTTAAGAAATATATTTTTTGTTTTAAAATTTACTGGTACTGGCAATCACTTTTTAAGGATTATTTTAGAAACTGTCAGTATTTCAGCATTTTCTAGCTTTATCAAAGCACTATTGTCTGTACTGGAAACTGAATAGAGTTCAATTACTGATTTGCAGCTTGAAGTTTATCACTCTTTCAGACATCACTGAGCACGAAGAAACTTCAGAAATTAGCAAATTCCATAGTTAGTGTTTCATCTCAGAAACAGAGACATTTGTAAATAAGTGCATTTCGTTCCAGTAGTTGCTTCCATTTATGTTTGAAAATAAGAAAAAGGACAAACACACATCATTCCTCAACTGGATCAGTCTCAAAATGTCTTACAAACCACATGTACAATAACTCAAGAATAATAAATAGAATATGTTAAAAATACAAAACTACAGATACCTAGGAGTTTGGACTGGACAAACTGTTTATTAAGAGACTTAACTGCTATAAAACTTTCAGAACCCGAAGGAAGAAATTACTTGTATGTAATGAGCATGTTAATTTGACGTAAGTAGTTCTACTCTACCCATGTGTTCTAACAGTACAAACATACACAGTTTATAGTAAATGTTACTATCTTCTATTAGACTAAATTAAATATTTGAGGGGAAAATGACAAGCTGTCAGACATCCAAGATTTTCCTCCAGTGCGAAGTAGAAATAGCAATCTTTGAAACTACATAAAAAGTTGAGAACAATTGCTCTGGTTTTAATTTAATCAATCTCACCAATTCAATTAACTAAAAGATAAGATAGTTCATAAATATGAGGCAGAGAAATATTAGAAAGGGAAAGACAATACATTTGTTTGCTCCTCTGGGACAGAGAGAGAGAGACAGACAGAGTGAGCAAGAAACACAAGTAATTTATAGTCTGTGCAGCATGGAAAGGTTATCCTGGGGTGGCAAAAAATATAACGCGCCATAAAACGAATGTCTCTGTTGAGTCCATAGGTTTTAGTGCCCAGCAGAGTTATGAATTTTAGTTCCAGAATTATCTTTTGAAGGTATTTTGTATGTTTCCCTTGAGTAGCAGAGCTGAGAGGTTGAAGATGAAGTGGCTGTTCTGGATTAAAGCAAGTGTGACATAGCTATGCAAGCTGGAATTCAAAATTCAATAAGGTTCATATAGCTATCCTACTTCAAGTTTCTCTTTAATTGCCATGAGTGGACAGTCCCACAAAAAAAACTGAGGCAAAGCCTCCACTTAAGTAATTCTCCACTGTTAAAGCAGTGTGAAATAACCTTAAACAAGTCTTACATGATAGCTCAAAACTATTCAACAATGATGGTAATGAGACCAGCATAGAAAATGGAAAACATACCCAGTATTAAGCACTTGCCCTCTGCTCTGACAAAATTGAGAGAAAACCCAGAAAAAGTCTTGAGACAATATTTTACCCAGCATAAATTCAATAACCTCTTGAGCTTGTTCTAAAGGACTTCCAGAATACATATGAACCTCAAGGTCAGGAAGAAATGAGGAATGGCTCAAAAATCTTGGTTTAGAAGAATATTTTCCCAGTGTATGCAGAGGCATAAACACACCAAACATCTTGAAACGATAGGTTGAAAGCTCCAAGATTTCTTTACTGAAGTATCACAAACACTACTTTTGCTCAGGAAGCATTCCAAGCTGAAGTCCTCCAAGAGATCTTTTGGGGGTTTTTAGAAAGCAAATTCCAACTGCCAAACTGTATGTCTGACATGTTACACTGCAGAGGTTTAACCACTCACTGGGTGGTTATGCCACACTTAAAATTGCCCAAATTATGCTATCACTCAGTGCATGATATAATAGATAAATTAAGTGTTCTAAATTACATAGGCTGTCACACTCACTTCTTCGTGCTTCATAGCTAGTCAGTAATAAGGCTGCTAAAATTCTCATGGAAAGGACAGAGATATCTGGGGAGATCAAAGTGGAGAAAGAATAGTTTCTCCCTGACTAAGGTATGTCAAGAAATGAGAATAAGAAACAAAATTTAAAAGGGAGGATCCCAAAAACTTGGTGTTACACATTTATTATAAAAAATGTATATATGAAAGTTTAAAAATAAATATGAAAAAGAAATAGAATAAACAGGATACATAGTGGAATTGTACAAACATGAATTACATTAACAATGGGAAAACATTGAAATGACTGAGTCAAATGCCTCAACTTTTTCTAAGGAGCTAGAAATGAAACTTCACAAGAGACTTAACCATCCTATCCAAAAAGCATATTTTCACGAAACCCAGCAGTCTTAATACCCAGCTGAAGATGAACAACTTAAGCACTTAGAATAAAACCCTTTTTCTATTACACCAACAAACTTCTCTCTGCCCCTCCAAATAGTGTGAGCTAATCCAAGCTTCTTTCAAGGTTTTAGCTTAAATGTCAACCATGTATTTTTAGAACGTTTCCTTTACTGTAGAATCAAAAGATTTTTGGTTTTCTCTATGGGAAGAATCAACCAATTCAGAGTCAGCTTAATTAGTTAGAGTAGTAAAATACTACTTCTTCTTTTTTTTTTTTTTCTTCCTTAAAATGATTCAGAAATATCTCTTTCATGTTAGTGGTAGTATGGTACATAAAGCAACAAGCCATTTCTACATTTGAGTTTTGGGCATTATTCAATTACTGCTAAGCCACTTCCTGGCATTAAGTTTCATCTAAAGATAGTCCATTTACAAATTGTCTTCCCCTCTATGAAAAAAACCCATATACTTCAATTAACAGCAAAACAATTCTTGGAAATCTAAATTATTATATGATTCTGTATCTTATAGAAAACAGAGGCTGTGTGATATTTTTAAAAAGTGTGTTAAATTTCTTAACCTATTGAGAAGCCTCTGCAGAATACAAAAAGAATCAATTGTCATTTTGAGAACTTTTGAACACATGTAAATCAGAAAGCATTACTTGTTACCTTAAAAAAAAATAGCAAAATGTGATATAATTAAAAAATGTGAATAATAAAACCTTCTTTCTACACAGAATAGAAGGGGGAATAAGATTAAAAAATAAAAATGGAATTAGTAGCTCAGTGTTAGGCTGTCTGATTCCCCATAGCAAATGGTCTGCCAAGCTTTTCTCCCCATAAAAGATTTACCACTATTATGAAGACAAGAACCTAAGATTACTAACAATGAAAATTATCTAACAAGCAGTTATTCAGCATATATTCAATTTATTGGAACAATATAATCTTTACTATCATTAGTAAGAAAATTTCAACCAGAGAAATATTGTTTTGTTGTAACAATAAAGAAAAGGAAAAACAACTTTGATTTTATCCATTATTACAGATCATTCCCCTGAGAAATATTCTATAGTCACAAATTATACCAAAATCTGAATCTTGCCTAAGAGTCAAGAAGAGTTGGAAGGGCTTCAGAATCAGCTTTAGCTCTACACTGATTTCTACAGCCAATTAAACAGTGGAATTGATGGACTCTGAGAATGCCATATGCTGCCCTCTGCTGAAAAGATGATCATTATGACTGGAGGTCTTAAGGCTGGAGGGTCTGACAGACAGGAAAAATAAATGGAGGATCCTCTGATTTCAGGGATGTGGATAATTCCTTTAGGGAAAAAAGAAGATTAAATGCTCACCTGGGCAAATAAAAATTTCACAGAACATATGGTGTATATGTATATAAATTATCTTGACAAGAACATGAAGTCAGCAAATTGGTTATTAGAAATAAAACTATTGAGAATTACATTGATTATATTCATAAAAGTCTTTAAAGTGGCTACCTGTCAAGCACTTTAGATCTAACATGTGACTTACTTTAAAGACATTATAATGTAATGAGGGGAGTCTTTCAGAGTGACATATTTTTTACCCTGCTCACACTGTGGTTTTTGATTGGTGCATGTAATTACAGCGTAACATATTTCAAAGTCCCTGTGAGAAATTTAGCAATTATATTTCTATTAGATAATTAATAACTTATTTATACTCACTTTTAAATATTTTCCACTTTTGCAGACTCTTGCATCTTAAAATAGAGGGGGAAAAAGAACAACAAGAAAAAAAAGGAGATCTACCAGGCATTTTTCTAATGCTGCTTACTGGATCACTTACTGCACTACCAGGAATAATTAAATTAAAGAAGATTCAGCTGCATGACAACCAGGGAAAAAATGTTGATGAATCACTAGCAGCCATGTTTGGAATACTGTCATGTTTGATCATTCTTAGTACAGATTCGGTCAGACAAAATAGCAATAGATGCAAGTAGAAGCTTTTACTTACATTATCAAGGGACAATACTCTCATATTAAGACAAAAACTAAGCTATTGTTGTTAAACAAGTCAATTGAAAAGAACAGTGCATATAAATGTGGATTAACATTATCATAAATCATGCACCAGCAGGAACTACATACAGTATTCTGGATATTTGTGTTACCCATAGCTATAAATTTCTCAGAAGGAGGACAGAAATTAAGATAGGGGAAAGAAGATGAGTTTGAGCTATTTTTGTGCCTTACAACTTGATGGCTCCTACAGAATTTCCAGTTGTCATTAGAATAGCTGTATAACTGCCTTCATTTATGTACTGCTTCTCAGAAACTAAGTGAAGGAGAGAATAACCAGGGGACTCCAAGCTGCTTCAGATTTGCAGAGGCATAGGAAACTAAAGGAGGAGCACTCTTTCATTCCAGAAAACTGTGTGCTAGGTGAGCTTTTATTTTTTAATCAAAGAAGAAGAATGGGATTATCTTTCCAAGATTTTATATGGTTAAAAATTATCACTGTTTGGGCATTTATTTGGCACAGCACTTGTTGAAAATATACATTCTACCATAGTTCAAATAACACCACCCATTGACAATCATCTATATTTTTGTATACATACATTTTATATAAATAACTTAACTGTCCACCTTGAAAATATGGTATCATATAGCTAGTGATCTGTAGAAATAAAGGTTGCAAGATAAAAAGCTGGCTTCCCAAACTGAAATTGGAAGGTAGATTGGTTTTGGCTTTTTTCATGGAAGGATTAAAATGTTACAGTCAAGTTAAAAACTAGCTTGCAGTTTAATAAGTCTTTGACATCCAAAGTTATTTGATCTACCATTAGGTGTTCTGGCTCTCTGGTCAAGGCCAAAGCTATGAAAGACTTAGTGACTGCAAGATGAGATCATCAGCTACACAAAGAACATCAGGAGAACAGACCAAAAGGAAAATGCCTGCAGATCTAAGGAAATCTAAATACCAGAAGCTTTGTGGCAGCATTCTCTGTAGTATTCTCAGTACCACCTATTGACTCAGACAGAAAAAAAGACACATGTCTGAATAAATGGCATCAAAAGGAAGGATATATTAAGAATTGGTGGCAGAGATAATCTGTTCAAGAAAACTTTTTCTGAAGTCTAGACAGAATGACACTGCTGGCACTTTAAAAATCTACTAGCTCCAGGTAAATCAACAACCCTTGCAAGGGAAGAATCCAGAATAATAGATCTTCTAAGAGTTGTTTCATAAAAGACACTGTATAAACCCCTACTTCTTCACTAAACATCAAAATCTGAGGCAGATGAGTAAAATTAAAATTAAAAATTATGAACAATCACAAGAACAGAACATCTATGTTTCTATACAAATGCAATAAAAATAAAAATAGTGGGTTTAAAACATTTATATTCAAATAAGAAATTGACTGTATAGATATATCAGAAACTTCATGAAAGAAGGTGAATCAGTCAACACTACAATCAAAGTACATAGGAAAGACTGACTGCATTACTGGAGTTTTACTGATAAAAGTTACAGAAGTTTTAAAATTATATCAGATAAACAAGTTATGTGAATCAGGAATACACTTCTGAACTGAGAATAAAAAGGCAGAAAATAATAATAGGAAGATCTCATCTAATCTCCATTTGGCTGTCACATTAGTACACAACTTCTCTGTACTCCTGAACAGTGCAGAGAAAGATGAAAGGTTACAGCCAGTACACAGGGGTTCCTCTCTACCTCTGCATGTTTATTACACTTTTACTATAGTGTTGACTCCCTATGAGCTGCAGTTCCTGTCAGGAAAACTGTCTCTGGTGTGGGTCCTTCATGGGCTGCAGGGAATATCTGCTTTTTTTTTTTTTTTTAATCTGCTTTGCTCCCTCCTCCTCTCTCTGTCCTTTATTTTTGGCCCTTTCTTGAATATGTAATCACAGAGGTACCACACACTTGTTTCAGTGGCTCAGCTTTGCCAGCTGTACACATGGAATTACACACAGAATTAACAAGGTTGTAAAGGACCATAGAGATCAGGTCCAACCTTTTACCTAACTTAACAACCTATCCAACACCAACCCATCATCTAAACCATCCAAACCATGTCACTAAGTTCATCATCCAACCTATCCTTAAACACATCCAGGGACGGTGACTCCACCACCTCCCTGGGAAGCCCATTCCAATGGGAAATCACTCGCTCTGTGAAAAAGATCCTCCTGATATCCAACCTGAACCTCCCCTGACGCAGCCTAAGACTGTGTCCTCTCGTCCTGTCACTGGGAGCCTGAGAGAAGAGACCGACCCCCTCCTGANGCACACTGCTGGCTCATAATTAGCTTCCTATCAACCAGCACCCCCAAGTCCCTCTCTGCCTGGCCATTCTCCAGCCACACCATCCCCAGCCTATAACTCTGCATGGGGTTATTGCGGCCAAAGTGTAAAACCCGGCACTTAGAAACCTCATGCTATTGGACCCAGCCCACCTATCCGGCCTGTCAAGGTCTCTCTGCAGAGCCCTCCTACCCTCTTACGGATTGACACTCACAACTTACTAATAATGGATTCCATCCCCTCGTCCAGATCATCAATAAAGATGTTGAACAAAACTGGCCCCAACACTGAACCCTGAGGGACCCCGCTGGTGACCGGCCTCCAACTGGACGTGACACCGTTCACCACCACTCTCTGAGCTCAGCCATCCAGCCAATTCTTAACCCAAGACAGAGTAAACCTGTCTAAGCCACAATCCACCAGTTTCACCAGGAGTTTACTATGGGAAATGGTGTCAAAGGCTTTGCTAAAATCAAGATACACCACATCCACAAATTTCCTCTCATTGATCAGATGAGTTACCTGATCATAAAAGGAAACTACATTGGTTATGCAGTGGCAGTAGTAGTAGTAGTAGTAGTTCTGTTGAAAAGCCTGCTGGAACCAGGTGTGTAGGAATATTTTGTCAGTTTTCACTGTGAAAACTGTAGCATTTCACTGGGACATGTATTACAACCTGTGCTGTTCAAAAGATTCATAAATGATCTGAAAGAAGGTGGGAAGTTTACAAAGTTTGGTAACTATAGATAGTAAAGGTAATGGTTGTTTCAAATATCATGATACTGTCTGACTAGGCAATTA
The DNA here is from genome assembly GCA_013399895.1 of Serilophus lunatus. Classification (NCBI taxonomy): domain Eukaryota; kingdom Metazoa; phylum Chordata; class Aves; order Passeriformes; family Eurylaimidae; genus Serilophus; species Serilophus lunatus. The sequence goes on from VXBA01004963.1 coordinate 263,736, forward strand.
AGAAGCAGAGAAAAATTCGATACAGTCATATATTAGAATACAGTATAGACAATATAGATATAAATTCATATAAACACAAATAATTCTGGCTTTACATACACAATGATAGACTCTGAACTGTATACTCTCCAACAGCAAAACCTTGGAAGTGTAACAGACTGGAGATATAAAGAATATTCTTAATAACAATTAAAACAAAAAGCAAAGAGAAAAAAATATTATGATCATTATTATGAAAGGAATATAAAAAACACAATGCCACAGAATACATAAATAGCACAGCTCCAATCTGAAAAAAAATATAAATACATATATATATCTCTATAAATCTGGTGGTCCTTCTTATAACAAAAAAAATAAAATATACTTTGCATAAGGTACAGAGAATGTATTAAAGTTGCGTAATTTCTGTACAAAAAATGACCAAGATTCTTTATCCTAGAGAAGAGATTTGGACATACCAAGTATCATATATTAAAAGTAGAATTAAGAAGGTGAAGAGAAGTATTCTTAACAGTCCTTTCCAATACAAGCAGTAAGAGACTATAAAGAAAAAAATAAAAGAAAGTAGCTAACAGAAGATTGAAAATAAACAAAAGAAGATAATCCTTCAAAACTCATTCACAGAATCATGAATGTTAAATTTCTCTCAAAAATTATCAAAATCTTAATGGGGAAACAAAAGTCTAAAGAGGGCTACTAAAATTAAAAATCTCTAAGAAAAACGTCTCCCTAATTCATGTTTCTGAGCTCTGAATCATTTAAGCCTTGAAGGGCATTCCGAAAAAGGATCGCTCCCATATCAGAATATGTACAAAATATATCAGAAATGTATACAGAACTGTGACTTAATGTCTCAAACATAGACATTTCAGACACCTGGGGTATCTGAGATCTGGGGGTGCCAGACATGAGACTAGAGGAAATCTGAGTCCTTCTGGAGTGACAGCTGGAGGCTAGGTTAAATGTGGCAGGGCATTTCAAATAGCACTAGACACCTTTATTTTGGTTATTAAATCCTACCTTTCATGCTGAAAGAGGTGGCTCAGGTCTGCAGAGGCTCAAATGTCAGTCACACCTCTTTCCATTTACAAGTTTGGTAGCCAGTAAACACACTTGGTATGTCAGCGCATGCTGCTTGGTGCCTTAGTTGAAGAATTTCACATAATTAACGTTTATTGTCAAAGTTGTGCTTTTCAGCAAATTATAGCAGCTGATCTTTTATAACAATTACATCCAAACTACATCCATAGTGAACTACATCTCCACTGTGTAACACTATACTTACTTTTTTAAGTCTTCTTAGCCTTTAATAGTTTTCCAAAGTTCATGTTTAGAACAGAGAAGTAGTTATTTGTCACAGATGGACATTTCGACTTCAGCTATCACAGTTACCTTGATAACTTAATACAATGGTATTGAGATTGCATACAATACATCCAAAATAGATTTATATCCACCAATTCAGAAATAATTCTATCTTCCTGTACCTTTGGCCCACAACACTATGGTACGTCACGAGCACCCATTATTCTCTCCCAGGAATCTCCAGATTCAATTGATGAATCTGCTCTGATAGAAAACCATGATTATAAGCAGAATTTTTACTTTGTTTGCTGGAGCACCTGGAAATTGTGTCATAAATAACTCCAAAATTGAAAAGAAGGTATGATCAAAACAAGCTTCCCTGAAAAACTTGGATTGTGTCTTCTTGTTGCATGCCTTAATAACATTGATAAGGCACTTAAATCAAGGCTTTCCGAGGCATCACTATATGTGCCCCCACATATGCTGTCCCATCTTATTCCTTAAATAGCTTTTTCAAAAATTTTGGTAACATAGCTAAAAATGTCATTCTGAGGAGTTCTGTTTTCAACATAGAGAAGTTAATATACAGTATACAATGGTAAGTACCTTGAAAAATAGAATTCTAAGGTGATTTTTCAATTTGTATATCCTGAATTATTTTATATGGATAAAAATCACTCTCTTTCTTCCCTCATTTCTCTAGAAGTTTGTATAAATAAGATAATATTGTGAAGACTCAGACATTGAGCAGCATGGAAATTCAGTAATTCAGATTTCAGAGCAAAAATGAGCAACACAAAAAAAAGGTTACATGTCAAACAACAGATCAACGAAGCTGAAATGCTGTTGTAACTGAGACCTGTCTTTACTATCTACCTATTTCATCTCTATTACACAGATTGAGGTCAGGCAGAAGGACCAGAATTCACTTACCTGTCAGACAACGAAGAGTTCAAGACTGGCTGGCCAAGGAAAAATCTAGTGGATGGACAGGAAAAAGAATTTGAAAGAGCATTCTGACAAAGAAGCAAAGGATGCAGAGAAGCCCAAGAATAGCTGGGCAAAAGCTGAAAAAAAGAAACATCAGGAGGAATGAGAGGAACACCCATTTTTGTACCCAGGCTAGACCAGAAAGGCTCTGTCACATAGAGAGTATGGAGGGAAATTTGCTAAGAGATCAGCAAAAGGTGAAACTGGACATAATAATGAATCAGACTGGAGACTGGGAGACATCTTTGGAGTAAAAACTTCAATGGCTACACAGGAAATGTGGAACCATGCATCCAAAGCAGAAAGGAGATTTCACTAAGAGAGTGGATGCACAGGCAAATGAAATTTATACTTCTCATCTCTCAGTTTCAGCTTCTCAGAATAAAGGTATCTTCCAAAAAGAATCTGTTTCACAATTACTTTTAACTTCCTCCTCTAATTTCCATTCAGATTCTCTCTCAATCTTTTAAGTCTCAGCAGATGTGCTGTTTTCAACATCAAGACAATCCAAGCACCAGCAGCCAGGCCAGGGGTAGCAGCATCTCAGTTGAAAAGAATTGCATTGCAAATCACAGTTCCAATGCCTCTTTGCTATTCTGGCACAGAACCATTCTAAAAAGGAAATTTATTCTGTCAGAGCATATTCAGTAGTTTAGTATGAATGGCCTAGGCACTAGTACCGATGAGACAACAAAATGTCTGGGATCTTGTTAGATGTAGGAAAAGTATATTCAGTTCATCTCTTACAACTCTGAAAGTATTGAGTATGCTTAGTCACGATGGAGTATTAGACAGTAAGTTCCAGGAAGTTCCTGCTGACTGTATGTGATATACTGCATTCAAATCTCAGTGAATTATAAAATTATTTGGGTCACAACAAACCAGCTAGTGTTTATGTGATGTGGGCGGAGCCAGGGCCGGAACGCATGTGGTCTGCAGCCTCACGGAAGGCACATGGTGCAGAAACAACACGGTCAGGCCTGCAGAGTACATGGAAGGCCTGCTTGGTAGCCCACCCACACTATGTCCCCTGGAGCCTCTGATTAGCTGCAGCACCCCTCACTCTGGCCTGGAGGGCACTGAGTGGTCAACGACCCAGTTGCCCCACCTGGAAGGGTTGGCCATGGTGGCCGGACCACATAAATACAGCAGCACATGAGATCCAGCTTATCTTTTCTCTCAGGATTTGCTCTCATCATGTAAGGTACTCTGGTGGTAGCTGTTTTTCTCTTATTGTTTTTCTTTATTCTTTTTCTCTCTTTCTCTTCTCCTGTTTTCTTCTCTTAATCTCCTTTCTTTCTTTACTCTTAACCTCTTTGGGGTAACTTAAAACCAATGGACTGTATTTTCTAAGCCTTGTCTGGATTTTTTTTTTTTTTTGTTGAATGCTTTTTCTGGAATGTTTCCTCTTTGGTTGTGTTACCCCTGAAACCCCTTGCAAAGATGTTTTGTTTTCTCACTGAATTAAAAAGAAATTCTCTTAGGAGAGTGTGTAACCATTTTCTCTCTACATGAATTCAAGATAAGAATGAACTAAAGGCTTGCAAAAGTTCAGTTGAGCAAAACCTTTTGAAGACTTAAATACATTTTTAAAAGTAATACTTCCAGTTGAACTTGTGGCTCTGTGGCTGGGATGTTACACTCTACATACACTAAGCATACAAACCATAATTTTTCAAAAGATAATAAATCTTGAAGGAAGAGAATGGGGAAGCAAGAACCAAGTGTGGAAGCTTTGGGTAGAGACCTTTGCAACCAGTCAACCAAATCATGTCCTCAATGTAGAAGCTAGTCCCATGTTAAAGCACAAGATTCATCCAGTATTTAAGTTAAAAACTGCACTTTTTTTCTTTTTAGTTACTTTCTCTTAAATGACTGGGCATTTTAGTTGTAATGACCATAGCAAATTAGCTGAAGCAGACACTAGCATGGAAAATTTTGACTCAAATTCTCAAACATAAGCAAGCTGTAGACACATGAAAAGAGACATGTAATACTAGTGATTCTACATTCATACCTGTCACACTCTTCCTTGAGAAATACTGTTTTTTTGTAAAGGCTGAACTATTTGTAATTGTCATATGATTCTGCCTTTTATGAAAGTAACATTTTGCCGCAACACACATAATAACTGTATGTTATTGTTATTATTGTTGTTATGTCTTAAACACCATCCATTTTCTAATTTCACTTCAACGCCTGTCTGTAATAATGGCATCAACTACAACAGATATTCCCAGAAATGGCATATTCATACTGCAAAATAAGTTTAAAAGCAATTAAATTGTATTGTAAAAATTAATTCCAAAAATTTAAGCATTTTTTAAAATTCTTTGTTATTCACTACATACCAAGAGAAAGAACACAAATGTGAAAGTATTTTTTTTAGAGAAATAAGGAATTCTTTTTTTTTTTTTTTTAATAGTAATCAGCAAAACGAAATAAATTTGTATCATCACTTTCTTAGGGGTCAAGATATTCCGTTAAGAGGTCAAAGTGATTCTGGGCTATAATTAAGATCNCATACTGCAAAATAAGTTTAAAAGCAATTAAATTGTATTGTAAAAATTAATTCCAAAAATTTAAGCATTTTTTAAAATTCTTTGTTATTCACTACATACCAAGAGAAAGAACACAAATGTGAAAGTATTTTTTTTAGAGAAATAAGGAATTCTTTTTTTTTTTTTTTTAATAGTAATCAGCAAAACGAAATAAATTTGTATCATCACTTTCTTAGGGGTCAAGATATTCCGTTAAGAGGTCAAAGTGATTCTGGGCTATAATTAAGATAAGAAATAAAAGAAGATACTCTGAAGTACACTGCTGAGCTCATGCATCTACTCAGCTTTATATAAAACACACATTCATGCTACCAGACAGAAAGAATCACTTTCTGTCTACACAGTAGAACTAGTCTCATGGAGACTAAGAAATATAAGTTTGTCCTTCCTGACACAAAGGAAGAAAGTATGCAAAGATCTCTCACATCTGAGCTGAACATTTTCATTTTCAAACTCTCATAGAGAGTGAATAGGGCAATACAACTATTGTTTGTTAGGTAATACAGCTATCAGCAGACTAGTACTTCCCCTTCTTAATTTTTTCTACTTTTCCTGAAGGGCTGCTATCTGGATAAGTCAATACTAAACTGTGATTTTCTTTAAATAAACAAAAATCAGAGACCCAAGACTGCATTTAAGTAAAAAACAAAACAAACAAAAATCACCAAAGCTTCTCCCAGGATTAGTGGCGTAAAAAAGGACTTTACATCAAGGAAGAATTCAACAATGTATGATTTAGTGTCACTACAGGTGACAACAGAGCTGTAAACTACAAACAACTACAAACACCAAAAGGTTATAATACAAGCTGTCGGGCAAAGAGCTCCCTGCAGTTTTACACCATCTGGATAGCTTCAAAATTTTCTTAATCTCACTCATAAAAGAACATGACTGCAGATGTATAAACAGGGGAATCTCATACAGGAATGGAGACACTACTTAGCTTCAGCTACTTCAGTATTCAAATAACACATCCAATTTCTGTATCCATGGATCAAAATTAACATTAGTAAGTAGCTAGGTATTCACAATATAATTGCCAAAGTATCCCAAAACATGACCTAAAGTCAGAGAATAAAGAAATTTCACCTCCTTAGTACAACGTATAACTATATACAGTCTATAAACATATACATAGGAAGACAAAATTAATTTCAGTCTCACAGACAGAAGCATAACAAGACCCAGGGGCTACAAACTGAAGACAGATAAAGTTAGAATTAACATCTTAATTAACAAGAATGAGTACCTCATTGAAAATTGTGGTAGACACTCCCATCCTTGAAGTATGCTTTTTAAAAAGAAAGGTAGAGGGGTTTTTATCTTTAGAAAGACATGACCTAGTTCAAATGGGAAGAAACTAAGACAGCCATGAGGTCTCTGTTGTACAGTATGCCAGGCTAGATGATCACAGTACTCCCTTCTGGCTTTTTCATCCATGAAACTGTGTACATTTCCATTTCAATGAAACTGCATCTTTCAATGAGCATTTTTTAAAGGAACAACTTTCCAGTGAGCTCTAGTTATGCCTTGAAGGCATAGCACTCTTTTGGTGGAGGCTTGTGAAAAACTTCTGGATAGCACAATATGGTGTTACTCTGAATGGAGGAAGCATTCAGTCCTTTCTGAGGCAAAGCTTGGACTAAGTACAGCATACAGTAGAATCTGCTTTATTTAACATATTAATTTGAAAATTAACTCTTTGCAGTATCACACTGAAACACTTTATGCACTAAGTTCTATCATCATTTCATGAATTTGACACTGTCTCAGTGTAAGCCAATTTTTTTTTGTTTCATTTACCAGATACTTTCTCTTAAATTCCTATAGAATTTAGAAGTGTTACCACGGGAACACTTTTGGATCAGGACTTCTGATTTCATTTACTCAAAAAGGAATTTTATTTTTGTGCTTCAAACTAATTGGAAACTTGAACCAGAAAAAGACAAATGGATAATGTTAGGCAATTCACACAGAATATTTCTTATTGCACTAAGACGTACCACTAGGGCAGACACAGCCTTCAGAGAGCCTCTAGATATGGCACTCTAACTAGCCCACTATTTTTCATCTCTGTTAAACGATCGCATCATAATATTAGATAATAAAAGAATTTTTTGATCCATCTTAATATAGGATTTTGGAGTTTTGAAGTCAAGTATTTTGACAGCAATAAATTTGAACTAATTTGTTTTCAGTATGAAGAACAGAATGTTACTTATATGTATTTCATTTTCTTAAAGCAGTTTACTTTCCTTTAATATATTCTTGTGATTATTATCTCATTTCAGATGTGTAAGGAATCAGACAAAAAAAATAAAAAATATGAAGATAATTCTGACTGCTGACATACAGAAGGAAAACAGTAGATCCTTCACATGAAATTAATTTTTCTGCCGGTGATACAACAAAGTGGACAAACCTTCAAGTTCAATTACATAAGAGAGTTTAAATACAGTTTCCCAATAAATACAGTGCATAAAGAATTAAAACACAAGCATATCTTAAAGATGGAGAGAATAACCAGAAGAGTACTACCTCCTGAAGATCTCATTATTTTGTGATTTAATCTCTGACTGAAATTTGTATGTGTGCATGTGCTATAATCATATTTAACCTTGAGAAATCCTGCATCTGGTAACTGCTTTCAGCAGGGAGTCCTTACACTAGTAAATTTGAAAAACAGATCTGACTTTATACTTCTGTGATGCCAACAACAGCTCATACAATTATTTGTCTGCTTTTAGGTTAGCGTTTGTGAATAACTTCTTATACCAGCTATCAGTTGTTATCTTTTTGTTGATATTTTTCATCATCTTGTCTGTAGAGGTCACTGTGATAGAAAGGGCAAATCACATAGAAAATATCTGTAGTCATGAATAAAGAATTCGAAAATAATGCTATTTCTTTTTCACTGTTTCATCTACAACATTACCTTTCACAGTCTGACCTCAAATGTGTAACAATACCTGATGAGAGCATAAAAACGGCCACAAACACATGTTTCTCCATAATTGCTGTTTGTCAGTCATTCTTCAGCATTAACAACACAGCAGACAACTCAAGGTCAACTGTATCTTATGCTAAAGGAAAAAATCCTTCTTGTCAAAAGAAATGGCCAAGCCAACAAAATCCATTGTCAAGTTCCAGTGCTTGATTCTGGCTGTTTTGTGACCATGACTAAGGAAAGCAAAGCCACTGAGAAAATTTCTGGTAGTATAAAATGGCAATCAAAGCAACTGAAAATATCATTAATAGTATTTTCCCCTTTATACATGAACTCTTGTTTTTGGACAGTGTTTTAATACAGAGAGTTAAACTAATGCTCTGAGATAACCTTCTTTATAAATCTGTCCTTAACAGAGTTATAGAGGCTGTTGGAATGAAGACAATTCTCTATCAATTTAAAGAGTGTATTAAAAAGTATAAAAGTATTAAAAAGTATACCACCAGTTTTCCACCTTCAATCTTACTAAATTCACCATTGAAACTGATAAGAAATATTAAGCTAAAAATACATTAAATAAGGTGATGTTACAGATTTGATTAAGAGCCTTACTGGGCACTCAAGGATCAAAGAATTTAGTTAAGTATTGTCTTAGTTTCATCCTAATTCTGTTTCTTTTGCATGCATCTCTTCTAATTTAGAGAAAGTTCTACAAAGAAAGTAGCCAGATATCAACCACCACAGAAATAATGTATCTTAGGGATGTAACTGGGAATTACTGTTTGCCATTTTCACCAATTGCTAGATAAAACTGTAGGAGAGACAGTATTTTATTTTTTGATTTCTCTTATACTAAAGGCAATGGGATTTTATTCATTTTCCAAAATTAGGCTTCTTTTTAACAAAAAAAAAAAAAAGAATAAAACTAGTTATCAATTTTTTTATAGGAAAATTAAAGCAAACTTACAAAATAGCTATCAGCTCAGGTTAGAAAGGCATAAAAGAACATAGCTTTGTTCAAAGAAACAAATGCCATTTTTAAAAATCTTTAGATTGTTTTTCATGAGAAAATTACTTTCAAATTTAATATGGAACCATTCATTCTTTCTGTGGAGTAGTAAAGGACAAGAATAATGTATTTCAATCTTTTGATGGAACATTTTTAAAGAAAAACTGCCATGAAGCATTTGGCAAGAACATCAGTTGACCTTATGCACCAATTGTTTCATGTCTTTTGGCACTGAAATTGTTTTTCTTCAGCTCTACAATATGACCCTGGTTTCACTGCCAAAGCAGTCCTTGACATTAAGAAAAGAAATTCTGATGGCAGCAGATTTTAGGGCATCAAAAATGGCAGATTCAACATCATCAATCTCCTGAGACCATTAGACTATGCTGATGGAAATTTCCCCCCAAAAATTGTTCCATATCAACCTACAGTTACTCATAAAAACTGAACAATACTATTTTTCTGTTGCACAGGTTGATAAATTCTAAAACTTGGAAAAATGTATCTGGATTTTTTTCTAGCTAAAGGACTTTCAGTTACAAATATGCGTGTCTCAACAGGCAGACATCAAGTAACGAAGCCTGACTGCATGCTAAAAACACTATTATAAATAACCTATGAAGTTTTACAGATATTCTTCATAGGTAAATGCTACAAGCTGTGCTCAGCCCAAGTTCCAAGTTTAGAATTATGATGTGCATTAACTAAAATTGTTTGGACTTCACATAACATGTTTCAAGTCTTGTCGTAATAATAATTGTGTGGATAATTAACTCCAGATTAACTCTTAGCTGCTAGCCTCTTCCATGAATATTAAAATAAAGACATTCGAACGGCAGAAGATCTATGTTCTGGTACAAAGGTATCAATATAATTTACTATAGCACAATAAATGTGCAACATATGTTTGTTATTACCTACACGTTGCTTTATTTATTGTGAAGTGACAGTCTACTTAACAGAATCCTATTTTCTAGAGCTATTTGACTGACCACATAATCACTAAAGGTCTTAATGTTATTGTAAGTGAATACAGATAAGCACAAAATAGGAAGGATCAAAATACGACAAGACAAACAGAAGAGAAAAAATATTTAGAGAGAACAAATACTGAAACAACACGACATCTATAAGTTTTTGCTTAAATTTAATGCTTTGCAATTTTGTTTATCTAGAGAGTACTAGGGGAAATATATGCTGATGACTAGATATTTTTACTATATCTCATCTTCCTGTCACTTTTCTGCTTGGATCCCCAGTTCACTGCAAATATATGCTTAATTTTAATGTGTATACAGTTACAATGAAGTCACAGTGAGGTGTTTGGTATATGAGTTTCTTCCTCACTGAACAAATCACCATTTCACATCTTTTCATAAGCTTCTCCTACAGTAAAGTAGTAATTTAGTATGGGACGTTCAGCTTATATGCATATATTCAATAGTTTAATAAATTGAACAAGAACAGTAAGTTCATATTGTAATATAATACTGTTAAACAGATATAAAAACACAATATCTTCTGTAAAGGACAATTATTGTGTTTTTAAACTCTTTCTAAATTGGGAAAAATACTATCCAAGGCATTTAGCTGTCAAATTTCTTTTGAAATTTCCATTAGAAAATTCCTTCAGAAACAGTTAATATATTGTATCTATCCTAGAGTAAGAGGACATACTTGCTCAGTAGGATGCTGATACTGTAAAGCAAATAACATTTCTCTGCATCGTCTTTTCCATTGTTCTTTAAATGCATTGCATTGCATTGTTCTTTAAATACAACTACCTGGCAGCATACATAATCTATTCAATATTTTGAACGGGAAGAATAGAAAAGTGATACATCCCCTCAAGTGTGTTTGAGTCATGTGATGCAGGGGTGTGTATTGCACTGGTAGGTGTTAATAAGAAGTTTTAAAGTCCTCTCTAGTTTCCTTTTTAATTTGTTAAGCACAGTAAGGATGTACCAGAATTCTTTCCTTGACTACTCCCTCACAATTACATCACACCTAAAAATATAGGATTAGATCTTTCATCTTCAATGTTTCACATTTACAAATTTATCCTACAGCTAGGCTGAGGCCATGTGGGAGACATGCAAATCATCACTAAAACATCTTCATGCTCTTACTGTCTTGTATGTCAGCTGGGCACAAATAAAGAAGCCAAAAATTAATTAAGTACTCATGCTTTTATTCATGACTGCCAGCTACGCTGACTTATAGCAGTGATTAAACAATCCTGATTTTATGGAAAATATGCATTGGAAATAAACTGCACACTTATTTTTTTCTAAAATAAATCTGACCAGAAGTTTGAAGAAGATATACTGCTTCTATAGGAGTCTTTTCAAAGTGGATGTGAAAAAATCTATTCTTCTCTCAGCAATGCTAGCCTAAGATGATAAGTAAAAAGCAAACACACCTTGGAACACTTTGCATCAAACTTCTGGTATGCATGACACTTGAGCTTGTTTTCCCTGCTCATTTACTGCAAAAGAAACCATTAGAAGATATTCTATAAGCTAAAACAACACTACTTCACTAGAAAAAAACAAGTTACAATGCCCTTTATTGCCAGTGCTTGTTCTCCAAGATTATTTAGAAATATATGATCAGAAATACTAAGTTTAATGGAAAAAGTATTACCTTTAGCCGAATTTACAGGATTACAGAATATCTGATGTTGAAAGGGACTTCTGTACGTCATCCGGTCCAACCCCGCCAGCTGAAGCAGGGCCACATAGAGCCCCAGACCATGTTCAGAGAGCTTCTGAAAATCCCTAAGCACAGAGACTTCACAACCTGTCTGGGTGTCGGGGTGACCTGTCTGTGCTCAAACATCCTCACAGTGACAAGAGTGTTTCTTGATGTTCTGAGGGAGCCTCCTGTGCTTCAGTTAGTGCCCATTGTCTCTGGTGCTTTCACAGACTACCACTGAAAAGAGCCTGGCTCTGTCCTCTTTTTCATTCTCTCACTTGAATAATTCTACACACTGATAAGTTTCCCCTAAGCCTTCCCTCCTCCAGGCTAAATAGTGCCAGCTTTCTCAGCCTTTCCCCATTTAAGAGATGTTCCAGTGCTTCCATAATCTTAGTGACCCTTCACTGGACTTTTATCTCTTGTACTGGACAGCCCAGAAATGGACACAGCACTCCAACTGTGGCAACACCTGGGTTGAGTAGAGCGGAAAGATCACCTCCCTCAACCTCCACCCTCCTAATGGAGCTCAGGATGGCACTAGATGTCTTTGTTGCAAAGGCACATTGCAAGCCCATGTTGAACTTGATTGCAACTTTCTGCAGACCTACTTTTGAGCCAGTTGGTCTCCATTATGTCCTGGCACATAATGTTATTCACCCCCAAACACCTGTCCTTGTTGAACTTCATAAGGTTCCTATCCACTCATTTCCCCAGCCTGCTGAAGTCTCCCTGGATGGCAGTGGAACTCTATGGCATAACAACCACTCCCAGTTTTGTATCTGACAGCTCACTCAGTACTCATGGATGCATCCTATCAGAGTCCACAGACTTGTGTATGTCCAGTTCACTCTTCCCTGCAGAGCCTTATTCCACAAGACACTTCCAAGCAAGTTATTAAAGAGGCTAAAGTCAGCTCTCCTAAGGTCCAAGGTTGTGACTTTGATTTTTGCCCTGCTTCCTCCTCTAAGGAACCTGAATTCCACCATCTCATGACCACTGTGGCCAAGGATGTCCCCAGCCTTCACATCCCCAATAAGCCCTCTCATTTTTTCAAGTGTGATGCCTTAATACTTGCAGTGCACCTCTCTCATTGGCTCTCTATCACTTAAGTGAAGAAGTTGTCACTGATGCTCTTTAGGAACCTCCTGAATTGCCTTATGCCCCATTGTGTTCCTCCAGCAGATATCAAGGTAATTGAAGTCCCCCATTGGGATCAGGGCCTGCAAATACGTGATGTTATTTCTAGCTTACTGCAGAAGGCCTCATCCACTTGCTCCTTCTGGTCAGGCAGCCTAGAGCAGACTCCCACTAGAGTGTCCATGCTGATCTGCTCCTAGAACTAAGAAGCTCTGTTGGTTTATCATTCATTCCTAGAGGAGCTCAATGAATTGCAGCTATTTACTCACCTCCTTGTTTTCCCAGCCTGTCTTTCCTAAGGGGCACGTATTTTCCCACTGCAGTCACACAAGGCATCCCATCACATCTCAATGATTGCACTAAGATCATACCCCTGCGACTGCACAGAAATCCTCATGTTTAGTTTCTACACTAGCATGCAGATACATCAGAGAAGCATTGTATCACGCCAACTTCTCAGAAAGGGTCTGGGTTGGTTTTTTTTCCATAATGGTGCCTTGGAGGCCTGAAATGCCCCCATTTTAGCCTTGTTTTGTTAATTTTGTGCTCCCTTCCATTCACATCACTCCAAGTTTTTTGCTGTCAGCCCTGATGATCACCCATTTACAGTGCTGCCAGGAAGTCTTGCCCTCTTGCCCATGTTGGCACGGTTATTTGAAAGCCCTCTTTATCAGGTCAGTCATTCTGCTGGCAAATACACCATTGCCCTTCTTATGAGGGTGAATCCCCATCTCTTCTAAGAAGGTGTTGATCCTGAAGCAGGATATCACAGTCATAGAAAACAAATTCCTGTTGTCACCAATAGTTCCATAAACAAACACTGATGTGCCATATCCTTACACCCCTTCCCTTTCCTTGCAACCACTGGGCCCCCATATCATTATTTCCTCCAGAGCTCTGTAGTCAATTTTGATGCTCTCCATGTTGCCCTCAGCAGTATCATTGGTACTCACATGGAAGAACAGCAGAGAGGTTTTCACAACACAAGGTCCCAGATGCAGGTCTCAGGCAATCAGAAGACTTCTCTAGGCAACAAGTCAGATTGGCAGAATGTTGTCTCCACCCTTACACCATAGAGTCACCTACTCCTATCCCTCCCCATTTCTCAGCTCCCATAGCTCAGGGTCAACTGGCCCAGGTACTTTGCTTGAAAGTACATCTGGCTACTCCTCAGTTTTCAAGAATCCCTTTTTCTTCTGCCAGTGTCTGAGTGTTTTCCTTTGCTGGATATTCAATGCGCAACACCATTAATTCCAGTATTAACAGATCTAACTTTCCAGATACTGGTTAGTTCATCTCCTATAGTAGGCACAAACATCTGCATTTTTATTTCAGAGAAACTACACCACAGATTATGCATATGGAATATATATTTATACTTTTAAACTTATTTTGCAGCACAAATATGCCATTTCTGGGAATATCTGTTGTAGTTGATGCCATTATTACAGACAGACATTGAAGTGAAATTAGAAAATGGATGGTGTTTAAGACATAACAACAATAATAACAATAACATACAGTTATTATGTGTGTTGCGGCAAAATGTTACTTTCATAAAAGGCAGAATCATATGACAATTACAAATAGTTCAGCCTTTACAAAAAAACAGTATTTCTCAAGGAAGAGTGTGACAGGTATGAATGTAGAATCACTAGTATTATATGTCTCTTTTCATGTGTCTACAGCTTGCTTATGTTTGAGAATTTGAGTCAAAATTTTCCATGCTGGTATCTGCTTCAGCTAATTTGCTATGGTCATTACACAACTAAAATGCCCAGTCATTTAAGAGAAAGTAACTAAAAAGAAAAAAAGTGCAGTTTTTAACTTAAATACTGGATGAATCTTATGCTTTAACATAGGACTAGCTTCTACACTGAGGACATGATTTGGTTGACTGGTTGCAAAAGTCTCTACCCAAAGCTTCCACACTTGGTTCTTGCTTCCCCATTCTTTTCCTTCAAGATTTATTATCTTTTGAAAAATTATGGTTTGTATGCTTAGTGTATGTAGAGTGTAACATCCCAGCCACAGAGCCACAAGTTCAACTGGAAGTACTACTTTTAAAATATACTTATATATTTTTGTATTTTTTTATTTATTTAATTTCTGAACATTATTGATGGCATTATAAGGACACTTCCTGCATTATATTGACACTTTGAGTTACATTTATTACAATTTATAATTTTTATGAAAGGGCTCTGACTACCAGACAGGCATGCACTATAAAGTGTGAAAATAACTGGAATAAACAAAATACTTTTTATATATCCAATATTGTAAATTTTTTTGTACAATAAGTATTCCAAAGAATTAATGTTTGATACATGAGCCAATTAAACAAAAAGAACTATTCCATTTACTTTATAATAAATATATTTTATTCAAAGTGCCTTTGAAAGCAACTATACACATCCTGAATGTTCCTTCCTATGTACTCTTTAATCCTTGCCAATGAAATTAGTCTTTATCGATTTTCTAGCTCACTAACATAAATGTCAAAATAGAAGAGATAAATGAAAGTGATACTGACCTCAGTTTTGTATTTTCTATTCATCTTTACATACACAACAACTTTATTCATAAAGTCACTTTTTGCGCCTTTTTTTGTTGTTTTTTTTTTTCTTTTTCAGGTGACCCAGTATGTCTAACACAGTATTTAAACACATTAGGATCCCTCTATAGTTTTTGGTATCTCCTGCTGAAGCTTAGCTTTTTTTCAGTTGAATGCAGTTTAATACTGCACAGACCAGTGTGGAACTATCCTGCAAATTTTAGGTTTCCTCATCTCATGTACATTCCACCTTTTGGGGGGCAATACCACATGTGGTCTGTATGGCAGTTATATCTCCCAAATCCAGACAGAAAAATGAATAAAGATTTCCAGAACTAGTCTGGCTTTAGGAATACTGAATTTTTCTTGTCTTCCCTTGATGTGAGATATCAAAGAAAGTTTTAAATTTAGGAACTCCTGGCATTGATTAACATAATAAAGCTATAAGCAGTAGAATGACACCAAGTCGCAGAATCATTGACTGGTTTGGGTAGGAAGGGACCTTTAAAGGTCATCTAGTCTGTCCTGCAATGGTCAAGACTCATTAAACTAGGTCAGGTTGCTCAGAACCCTGTGCAACATGACTTTGAACATCTCCAGCGATGGAACATGCACCATCTCTCTGGGCAATCACTCTCACCCTAGTGTTTCACTATGCTCACTGTAAAAATCTTCTTCCATGCATTGAATCTAAATCAATCTTCTCAGTTTAAAATCATTATCTGTTTTCCTACCACAACAGGTACTACTAATAGGTTTGTCCCCATCTTTCTTGTACGCTCCTTTTAAGTACTTGAAGGCTGCTATAAGATCTCCCTAGAGCATTCTTTTTTCAAGGCTGAACAATCCCAATTCTCTCAGCCTTTGCTCACAGGAGAGATGCTCCATCCCTCCGATGAACTTGGTGGCCCACTTTTGGACCTGCTGCAACAGGTCTATATATTTCCTGTGGTGAGGTCCCCAGAATCTGATGCAGCACTCCAGGTGTGGTCTCACCAGAGTGTAGTAGAGAAGCAGAATTACCTCTTTCGTCTTGCTGGCAATGCTGGTTTTGATGCAGACGAGGATACAATTGGCCTCCTGGGCTGCAAGTGCACATTTCTGGGTCATGTCCAGCCTCTCATCCACCAGCACCCTCAGTTCTCAGAGGTCCTGTTAATCTGTTCACCCCCAGCCTCTACTGACACTGGGAGTTGCAATACTTGGCCCCATGGAATCCCATGAGCCCACTGCTGAAGCTTGGCCAGGTCCCTGTTCATGGCACCCTGTCCATAGGCATGTCAGCAGCACCATTCATTTTGCTGTCATCTGCAAACTAGCTGAGGGTATACTCGACCCCTTGACCCCATGTCATGGATGAAGACATCCAATAGCACTGGCCCCAGTACAGGACCCTAAAGGACACCACTTGTCACAAAGACACTTGTCCATCAAGACATTGAGTCATTGACCACTTTGCATTACTGCTATGTGCAAAGAGCTCTATAATTAGCCATGCCCCACTTTTGGAACTCAAATACTTCCATTTGCTGCCATTCTATTTTTTTAATTGCCCAGCTGAAGGAAGAAAAACTAAACAAAAAAAGCCAACCAAAACCCAAGTAAACCATAACTCACATTCTTATTTCCATTAACTTCTTTTAAGAAAACCAGCCATTTGCAACCATTCTTTTGTTTGCTCACAATTTTGTGAATTTTAGAGATAGACCTATACATAAAGCATTTAAGGAAGTTTAGAAGACCTTTGGAACATGTCCTCTCTTTTTGTAACATTTTAGCAAAAAGTAACAGAATTTTTTGTACATTTATGGATGGGCTCTGATTTTTTCTAAATTAAAAGAATTCTCCACTGATCAAGAAATTCATGAGATTACCTTAGATTTTACTTGTAGGCCATACATGCTATTAAATACATAAGAAGAGGAAGTATCTATAAAATATTATTGAATTATTTTTATTACAATTATCAATTAATGCAAAATTAGCTGACAGTGCACGCATTTGATAATGTAGAAAGGTACAGATGACAATAGACGTCATTATGCTATGAAATGATCCCATCTTTGAAAATTGTCCTGACTTTTAGTCACTTGAACTCAAAAAAAAAGACAAAATAATAGTAAAAGAAGATCAATTAACTGACTGGACATATGCGAAAAAGGTCTTGGCTATTCATTTATTATGCAATTATGACTACACTAGCGGGAGTCAGAGCTCTTTAGAAAACAGTAATGCAACCAACTACACAAATACATACACACACCTAAAAACATGTATATTTACCATATATTTCTGCATATATATATACACACACACTTGGAAAAAATTAGATCTTGTTACTTTTTCCAAGACCATAGTAATACATCTAGCACAGTCCCCGGAGCTGCTACAAAAATCTTTCAAGCTGCTCCTTAAACTGGTTCCTCTTCATGTTTCAGTGCTACATTTCTGCCAACTCTGTATCAAGTACAGAAACTTTGGTCTTAAGGTACTCATGTAAATTTCCCAGAAAAGCAGCTAAAGTAGCTAAAGGCCTTCAAAAAGCAGCCCCAAGAACATCTGCATCAGGTCTCAAGTTTGTTCCAGCTGTTATAGTATTAATATAACTGAGAATTTAACAAGCTTCATAGAAGCATCATCAAATTACAAGATGGTAGAGTTTAAAAGGTACCATGGTGGAGCATCCAGTCTAACCTCCCTGCTCAAGCAGGATCATTCCAGAGAATGATCTGCACAGGATTGCATCCAGGCACTTCTTGAATATCTCCAGTGAGGAAGACTCCATAACCTCTTTGGGCAACCTGTTCCAGTACTCAGTTACTCATACAGCAAAGAAGTTCATCCTCATATTCAGGTAGAACATCCTGTGCATCAATTTCTGCCTGTTGCCTCTTGTCCTATTGCTCAGCACCACCAAGAAGAGCCTGGATCTATCCTCTTGACAATCCCCCTTCAGATGCTTCTTTACTTTGATGAGGTCCCCACACAATCAATTCTTCTTGAGGCTGAAAAGGCCCAGCTCCCTCAGCCTTTCCTTGTAAGAGAGATGTTACAGTCCCTTATTCATCTTTGTAGCCCTCCACTGGACTTGCTTCAGGAGCTACATGCCTCTCTCGTACTGTGGATCCCAGAAATGGACACAGGATGTGGACTCAACAGAGCTGAGTAGACGGGCAGGATCACCTCCCCTGACCTGCAGGCAATGCTCTTCCTAATGCACCCCAGGGCACCATTGTCCCTCTTGGCCACAAGGGCACACTGTTGGCTCATGGACAGTTTGTTGTGCACCAGGACCCCCATATCCTTCTCTGCCGAGATGCTTTCCAGCAGGTCATCCCCCAGCCTGTATTGGTGCACCTGGGTTATTCTTCCCCAGGTGCAAGACCCTGCACTATCTACTTTTCTGCAGAAGATTACCTTCTGTGAATTCACACCACATCACATATATGTGCTATTGAGATTCAAGAATGAAAGTTCAAACTGGATTTAAGTATTTCCCCTTAGTACAAAGTTTGTACACTTATTTTTTCCCTCCACTGGTCCTTTTGATAAAAAAAAAATACAGATTTTGACAGACTAAAGTGGTTATTTGATTCTAAGTGCTGAAACCTTTGAACCAGGTAAAATCCCAATAGACATTAAAAGATTTCTTTATTTTACTTTCCAGTATGTCTGATTTTCAAACCCACCACAAGAAGGCAAGCTGCAAGAGCTAAAAAAAAAAAAAAGGCACTCAAAGATCAAAAAGAGTAACTGTGATAAGTATATAACTTTCAGATTTCTTAAGTCATAACATCAAAATTATTTCTAAAAAATAACTGGAAAAATTAAAAAACATAAGATGGAAAATAACAGAAAGTTTAGACTTCATTAAGTAGAACAGACTCTACAGTCACGTCTAAAACTAAATGACAATTTTTAAAAAGTGGTGAAAAACTGCAAGTCCACTCAATGATTTCTGAAAATAAAACATCTATTAGTAAATCAGCTTCATCAATAAAAATTATAAGAAGCTTCAGTCAAACACAATTGACACAACCAGAAGAAGAGATATTGTAAGAAAAAAAATCACAGAAATTTACAAGTGGGTTTTTTCTTGGAAAATTAATTTCAACATACAGCATATAAAATACTTCTCCAAAATAAACTGTAAATACCCATGATGCTGTAAAAGGAATATTTCTGTAACTCTTGTTTAGGTGAAGAATTCTAAAAAAGTGTGGAGGACCTAGAACATGAGCAGGTCTTGCATGTGGAGTTTGATTACTGAATAAAATCTACACATTCATGCATCGATGAATCCAATTTTAAACAAACACATTTTTCTGCCTGTTTTTTCAGGGCTACATTGTAGGAAGTGCCTGCATATTTACCTGTATAATTACAACAGTCTCTACATTTGAACCATTAACTTCTATGTAAGACATAGCACTACAAAATAATGTTCAACACAAAATCTTTGGATCTACTACCATTTTTGTATTTCTGTGTGTGTCAAGCCTAACTCTTTGATGGGCCAGGACTGGTATGTGAATTTCAATTCTAGGTGACTGGCAAATTTCTCAACAAGGTTATCAGATTGGAGTATTTAAATTCAGCCAAAGCAGCAGATGTTTTGTGTTAGTTCAGTGGCTATTCATGAGCACATATAACAGGTACCAGAGGAGTTGTTATCAAACATGATTCTATTAAAGTGCTACTACCAAATGTCAACGTTTTACTATTTATCACTTCATGTTCCCTGATGTATTGAATTTTTTTTCTTTTCCTAAATTATTGAAATTATGACATGGATATAATGTAAAGTGACATAATTTTAACTAGAACTTTAAAAATTTTTAAAGCAATAAGAAAGAACACTGGTGTTTTAAAATCATACAAAATATCT
This sequence comes from Serilophus lunatus, assembly GCA_013399895.1. NCBI lineage: Eukaryota > Metazoa > Chordata > Aves > Passeriformes > Eurylaimidae > Serilophus > Serilophus lunatus. Next base: position 283,833 of record VXBA01004963.1, read on the forward strand.
ACCTGGAAATAATTTCTGAATTTTTTTATATTGATTATGAAGTATTGAGGAAAATAAATGGATTATTTGGAGCTAGGAAAGTGAATGATCCATTGTAAAATACTCATTTGAGAAAAGGAAAACAGTGAATACTATAAACCATAAAATAGAGATATGAAGAGCAGAGGACAGTAAAGATATACGAATGCAGGGCATGTGGTTCAGTTTTCTAGGGTAAGAGTAGAGAGAAGCATCAGTAATAGCTTTCCATCCGAAGCCCTTACTCATAGAAGCCTGCCACCTGACCTGATTCTTCAGGATATGGATCAGGTTTCTATGAATAAGAAATAATGAGTATATTTAAATTAGTTTAAATGAAAGAAGTACCATATCTTTACTAGGACACCAAGCTTGGCAGCATTTTTTGTAGATGCTAAGAGAACAAAAAGCTCCTTGAACCAAAGACTATTGTTCCTTTTTACATGGTTTCCTGAAAAAAATGAGCTGCTTTGCTCAGCTCCTCTTGATCGCTTCCAGTAACCAATTCCATCTAAGTCAAATGCATGGGAAAAGGTCTCAGAGATTTAACATTCCTACAAACTTTGTGAAAGCAGGCAGCTGGATAGGGTGTCTGCTAGCTAAAAGAAAATATGAACACAACTTTTAGTTGGCAGTGAAGAATCTATGTTTCAGTCAAGGCTCTTCCTTCAAATTGATTCTCTTTCTTGTCTAATAAGTGGTAAGTTTATACTGCAGACTGAGTATTACTCAATTAAAATATCAGCTCACAAATACAAACTGAAAGGAAATAAAGATGAATTTTTTCCTATAGGACTATTTCTTAAACCAAAAACCTCTAATTCAAAGTATAAAACCAAGAAATCTATTGCTCCTTCCACTCCCTCCACCTCTTTGGTAAGCAGCCTGCCACTTTCTCCTTCTTCCTTGCACTATGAAACTGGCATTCCTTCCTGAAGGGTGGCTCAGTCCCAAAGCCCAATACCCATCAGCTCCTCACTCCTCTCAGACTATTGAACAATCTAGTAGTTAAAACCTGCTATAGGAAAACACAGATGTGATCACACTTACTGATTTCTGTAGGACTTAATGCTGTCCATCTGAACTGAGAGCATAGCAAGCACCTTTCCCAAACCATATCAGACACCTGAAGGAAGTATTGCAGTGTCACCCTTTTTAATCTCTAGATTTTAAGAGAAATTAAAGTGAAATAAATTTGCAGTGGTCACACAAGTTAACTACATGGAAGAACCTAAATTTAAGTGGAAATTAAGACCATAGAAACTATTTGTGTCAAATTCAAGGCACATGCAGACTTAAGCAGCTGCAAAAGCACTGATTTCCTGTATTGTTTTCTAGAATTTAGGCACCAAACTTCCACAAATCTCATTTTAATCACCAAAACAGGCAATCTAGTTCTCACTGCTCTTGATCATCAAGAATCATGCACATAAACAATACCGAAAAATGGTAAGGAACTGAAGCACTTTAGCCATCTTCTACTCTTGTTAACATTCTGCCAAAGAGCGCTGCAAATTGCTGGGAAAATGTACACTGTGTAAGAAAATGTGTGTTTTGCTCCTATATCACACTGTTTTCTTTGTAGTAGGAAGTTAATCTGTCCTTTGGATCAGGATTTTAGTTATAACAGTTACTTGAAGAACATTTGAATGGGATCAGATCAAAAGTCCAACTGGTTCAATATCCAATATAGGTTGAAAGCAGCAGTTGGAGAGCACTGTTATTAACAAGAGATGGAACATGTCACTTTTATTATTACTGCAACTTAACAATGCAGAATTTAAATGGAAAAAATCTCCTACCAGACTATTGTATGGTACTAAGTCTTCCATGATAATTTACTTAACTTTTTTTTAATAATTTTTACATTGGAGCTGGAACAACAGCAAGTTCATAAACAGTGTTAACACTAATGAAATAGAAGACTGGTTTGCCTTGTCAACTAACAATCGTTTGAGAAGCATTTACATTTTGAACCTTGAGCTTCAAAAATCTACTATTCAGAATGAATGTGGTGAGACACTGAAGTTCATGTTTGCAACAGAGTACTGGGAAGATATCCCAAATATTTGTTCAAATCAAGGTAGGTACTGAAACAGACGCAGACAGCAGTATTACATCAGCACAAAGCTGTGTTCAATTTAACTGCTATGTTATCATGTACAGTATATCAGCTTGGACAAAACAATATGCTAATTCAGTAATATTATTTTTTGAGACCCTAGCCAGTGTATTTGCACTTCAAATATGATAGAACCAGTTTGATTGATCATCATTTTAAGGTCAGGAAAAATCTCGTGGGTTAATTATCATACTGTTTATTTATAATGGATAGGTGGCTTTTGTGTAACTATGATTATCTGGTATATCTAGCTGATTTCAGTGCTAATAATAGCTTGCTCTAAGAAGTATTAAGGTGCAGTATTGATTTCAAAAAGACTATATCACTGTGCCAATATACAAGAGATTCAATTAGTAAAGATGACTGGCAACATTTATCTAAAAATGTTCCTGTCTCTCCTGTGAATATCTGAAGAATAACTTCAGCGAATACAAAAAAAAAAATCAAGATCAAAATACTCAACAGCAATCAGAAATGTGAATTCTAAAGCTTCAGAAATAAGAAACAATTTCCAGAGAATAAAGATTCAGAAAACCTGGTGTGTAAGTATCAAACTGCTGTTGCTAAATAGTCAGCTATTATTTTTAAAGCCCCTAAGCTAAATCTATTTTGAAATAAATTGCCAGATTTTCACTTTAAGTTCTCCAACACATTCTGTTCCATACCCTGGCAAATTTTTGTAGTCTGTCTGCTTTACTGAGCAGCATAAAGGTGTTCTCTGTTGGTAAATATCAAAAAAAATTGAATGACAATCAAACAATAACATTATCTTCTTCAAGTCGCTCAACAGTAATTTTTCTTTTTAATTGCTTCTGCAAACTTCGATATAATACCTTCCATTAAAAAAATAAAATTCAACTTAAATAGGTTCTGGATGAAGTCAAAACAATTTTCATAATTTCAACATTGTTTCTGTGTCCATTATTCTCAAACAAAACATCTTTTCCTCTTATTAGTGTAGGAAGAATCTACTCTCACATGTCTGACTATTCAAATGAGCAGCTGTCCACCACACTGAACTAAAACTGTAAATTTTCACCACTAAGGTAAATGGTAAGATCTTAGAGTTTGTTTGGTTTTCTTGCTAAGAACCATGTTTGTTCATGCACCAGGGCAAGGGACTGTGCAAGAGTTTTTCCCATCGAAGTGCAGGGGTGAGTCTCATACGCTCTGAGTTACAAGGGCTACTTACAATTCATCCCTCGGTGAAATACAAATACCATTCATTCAATGCACCTCTGAAAATGCATTTTTTTTCCCAAAGAAATAGTGGTAGAGGGCCATTGCCTCAGCAATTTCACTAAATTAGTCTTTCACAATCTCCTGGAACATTCAGCTTGTATTTGTACTCAGTGTTGGAGTAGGAGAGGTTATTTTTCTAATTTAGTTCACAAAGAATAGCCATATACTAAAAACCACATCAATCTGAGCAGGAGATAAATTAGAGTATCTTTGGAGTGCTGTTTTACTGGATAAGGTCGACTAAAAGTGGCTAGCATTAAGTATAACTATAGCACAATTTTACAGTTTTTACCAATCTACTTAAAATTATTAAATCTAATCTGTTGTATCATACTATTGCACAATTTTAATTTTTCAAGTAGAGTAATAATTTTTCAAATAGAGTTGCTTATTTTGGTAAGCATTGTTAAAACTAGTAGAATATGCAACATACAACAGGTATGATTCATCACTTATGCTCACTAGTTAATTTGAAACACATTTTTCAATAGTTTTCATGTATTTTCATTTCTGGAATTTATGTGAGACAGCTGTCAGTTCATTCTCATTGCTCTCTACTTGTATTGCTCCAAGCTTAAACTTCACATGTCAGACTGACAAAAAGGAAAGTTTAATGTACCTCTAAGTCTTACAAACACACCTGGCAAATTACAGTACAACTCTCATCAGGAAACCTGAAAAATCCCTAAAAATATATATAATTCCTTGTAGCTTCTGAATGTTTGTGTTTCCTAAAAATAGTGTAGATAGAATGAAATATAGGAGATTTTACAAAGTGGAAAATCACTGCAGAAAGACAAACTTCCTCTTGTCTCTTGACAGGAAGAAATTTGCCTCTGGAGATTTCAGGTCTAGACATCAAATATCATCATCACCCTTCTATCTTATAAAACCTTTCTCTGCCAAAGGAATAGTACAACTCGTATCCAGATGATACTACGAACATCTAGAGATAAGATTACTATAGTAACATTATTTCCAGTTACCATACAGACATAGGCTTTTGAAGGCTAAATATCAGATAGAGGAACAAAGCTCTTCAGTTTTTTTATCCATAATAGGCATCACAAAATAGTTCCTTTGTGCAGTACGTCAAAGATTGTTAATATGAACTCTTCAACCAGAATATCTGTTTCAGCTATACTTATTTGAATTGTTGCTGTCAAAACAAAGATTACATCATTTTACAGCCATGTTTTATAAATTAGGTAGCCAGGGCATTTGTAAACTAAGGGTTAAACTCATTTACTTTGATAAAGGCTTTAATATTAACTAATAAAATGTGGTACCTGTGTACATTGTCTTAGCACACTGGTTAACAGCTCATCTTCAGACAACCTGTACTTATTTCTATATACATTTCTATTTTTTAAAGTATTTGTTTTTCCTGATCCCTATTAAGTTTTGGAATGCCTTTAAAGAGAAGTCATCCTTTCTTCGCAATTCACTTCCTAGAGAAAAAAAAAACCAGCACAAACCCCCAAAACTTTAATAGGAAACAGCTTTATAAATGTATTTTTCATATAGTTAGTTAAAAAAATAGTTCTATGACACAGTTTGGACAACTTTATCACATACACTGAAATAAATCCAAGTCTAAATGGGTGAAGCAAAACCTCAGGACTGATTGCATTGCTGTTATGCCCTAAGAAACAGAGCAATGAGAAATCACATTAAAGGTGTGCAAAATGTGAACATGAAAACATTACCTAAAATAAATAATAAACAAAAGAAAACTAAAGAATACAATTTGAATTTGAAAACCTCAATGCAGAAGTCCTTTTAAGAATTCTTATTTTGAAAAATTTCCCTTGCAAATCTTGAAACACAGTTTAAAAAGATGTTTTATCTAAAAGATGTTTCATGTAACACATATTAAATTAGTACTTCTACAAACTGTTGCTCATTTTGAAAATCAGCTCTTTCCTCACCTCCTTTCAAGAATTTCACTAGATGGATGCTCAGACCCTTTTTCACTGACCATTGGATACACGTTAAACTCCATACTTGCTCACACCACTTGTTTTTATATATTTGTTCAAGTCATAGAGTATTTAGGAGCCCCCTCGTGTCTTTAAATAAGTGTAAGATGTCGCTGGTGTGCTTTAACAACATACTAAGAGAGAAAAATTATATTAAAATTCATACAGTCCAAACAGATTTGAATTTTAGATTCCGTAAAAGGTAGGAAGATTTCCTCCTCTATTCCACAACGAGAAATGGAGATGAAGTGAGTTCCTGAAATCACACAGATAAAACTATGTAGAATGAGAACCTGAATATGAGCTGTTGCCTTTGAATCCTTTTCTACTAATGATGTCTCTGTTTTCTAAGTTGTTAAATGAGTACTTAAGACACATAGAGCACTTTCTTCCTTCCATTGTCCAACTATAACTATAATATTTAGAGTGGGAAATATCAATGCATATAAAAAATCTTTGAAATTTAAAAATCTTTGAAATTATGCTCAGTACCCAAAATTTTCTTTTTGGCAAGTTACATTGAGGCAAAGATCAAAAGCACTGAGAAAAAAAGAGTATATTTCCGAGGTAACACAAGAATGGACAAAATAGCGCACTCTTGAAAACCATAGGTGAAGTTTATTGGAGACATTTACTTTCTTGAATGATTATTTTAATTCTCAAATTACACTGATCAAAGCTAGATATTTTGGTTTTTAGATACCTCTTTGAAAGCGTGGTTAAAACTGAGTGCATTTGTATGATGGTCATATTCATATCTACATAAAACTTTGATATGCTTTGCAAACTTATAGCCTGTGGACAAGTCAGGAGAAAGAGCTTTGCTGACTAGCAAAGCAGGAGCCCAGCCTTGTGTCCCAACATTAGACAGTGTGAGTTGGGAGTGTGATAGCTGGCCTCAAAGAATTACACTCTTTTCATATTAGCTGCCTTCATTCAAATACTATCAACTACAAACCCATGTAGTCGTGATAAAGAAAATATTCTGGTTTCAAAAATCATGCATCAAAACGTTTGTGATATGATTTAGCCAGAAGTTCCTGCTAAACTTCATATTGGACTGCACAGTTGTGCCTTCCACTTCCCCACACATGCTTTCACATTTGATACAACCAACACGAAGTACACCAAAATGCTAATAGACAGAAACCTAACTTCCATCATGTAGAATACGTGTTTATTGCAACATCTTAAAAGTACTGGTCCTTTCCAGGACTCTGCAGTACCTTTTCCCACTTCACTCTTTGAACAAACTCCTCCCCGGTTTTACCTACTCTCCATAGCCTTCTCCCAGCCTGGCCTAAATTCTGAAGCCTGTACACATTCATGCTCAAAAGATCATAGCTCTTAGATTCCTGTTCATTTCATTCACATGACTACATCCCTCCTTCTCCAGCAACCCTTCATGGATCTCCTTGCCAGCCACTTTTACGGCAAGTAGCATTGCCTTTCGATTCCTGAACCTCCTCAACTTTGCAGCATTGGGCACACATGTAAGACCTTAGGCTCTTCTCATGATCTCATTGAAAAGGTTTTACATCAAAAAGAAACAAGGCTCCAAAAATCCGCCCGACTGATTTATTAAAATGGTCTTCAGTTCTCTTATATCTTGAGGCCGTGCACAGGAAAAACACTGACACTTTTCGAGGGGTCAAAATACACACTTATAATGGCAAACTTTGGAAAATAAAGAAACTTGGCAAAAGTTTTAAACAAGCATTCAATCAATGTAAAGCATTTCACAAAGCATTGACTTAGCAAATTCCAACCCATTCAGGTTGAACGAATATCAAGAAGAGAAAATTAGAAGAAGAAATAAAGAAAGAGAGAGAGAGAGAGATTTATAACTACCACCTTAGATCCAACATAGAACCAGCAACCAGAGGTTAAAGAACATTGAGGCTGGGAACACAGTGGCTGCATGGTGCTGATTTTATTTGCCCTGGACTCCTGTGGCCACCCCCTCCAGGTGGGGCTTTGGGTCTGCCAGCCATTCTGGGGCTGAGTAAGGAGCTCCAGCGGGTGTTGTGTGGGGCAGTGCTCTCAGGGTGACAGTGTCTGACAGCTGTGCTAAAGGCTCCAATTGGGGCAGGATATGGCAGGAAGCAGAGCATGATTCCACTGTAGCAGAATGCAATACAGACTAACATTCTGCTACAATTCCACCTTGGCAGAACACAATCTGCCCCTTCCACCCACACACAGAGTTGTTTCCAGCCAGTAATAACTTTAATAACTTGTTTTTTCAGTTCTTCACACCACATCACAGTATTATTACGTCTATTTTTCACAGTTGTTTTGCTGCACCAAAACTACTCTCAGCTAAAACTATTCCTTCTGGCAAAACCCCCACCAGTTTACAGCTGGACTGATACAATCCTTCACCTGAACCTACAGAGCCTGTAATGCCCCTGTGTACTACACATCTGAAAGAACTAATGTACCTGAAAGACATAAAGCTTTCAGAATAATTATTATTGGAACTACGGTCTTTTTGATGAAGTATTGCATTGGAGAAACAAAAATAAAGAGAAGGCGCTGAATAGAAATGTTTTAAGGATAAGTTCTGCTTCACTTGTGTGCAGCCCCTTTCTTCCTCAGTTTTCTACTACCCTAACCTGTCATCTTCCCAGAAAGAGAGGAGTTGAAAAGTCGGTATTACTAGAGATTAGAAGGGTGGCAGTTAAAACTATAAACTGCATATATTTTTTATATTACTACTGTCAGATAGACCCTAAAAGCCCTTTGTTTTGCCCTTTCCACAAGCACAGAAAAAAATCTAGTATGTTTTCACCAATAATCTTGCAATCTAAACATTATAAGAGACAAGAAATGGGGTACTACAGGGAAACAATGAAAAAAGATAGTGTGATATGAAGATTTCAAGGATATAAGAGTCTAACTTTTGTCAATGCATGTAGAAACAAAACAAAGGAATCTTAAGAAGAGTTGCTTTGGGAATAGTAAAGGCCTCCGGAGGTTTCCCCTCCGGGGAAAAGCTTAAAACAACAGGCTGACAAATTAGCAAGTGAGTAATGAAAATGGGAATTTAAGTAGTTCCTGGGATGAGAGGGAGTAGAGTAAATATGTATAGATGATGAAACAGAAGAAAAGCCACTTAGAAGCAGCTAGATGCTTTTGTACTGTATTAAATATTCTTACTACTATTTTTTCTGGCCTACTATGGATGCAGATAGGAACTGCAAAGTTTTATGGATTTACTTTTTATAGAAGATGGAGTATGTGAACTCATACAGTATATAATGTTATTTCTAGCTTGACTTTGCAGAAAAAGCCCAAACTGGTTTATACTACAAATATTCATCACTATTCCACTTTATATAACGTATACATACGTTTATATATAGGTTGTAATTCGTAATATTGAGTCAATTATACAAAATTGTACTGACTAGAATGCATATGACCAACTTGCAAAATATTTCCTGAAAAGCATTAGTGAGTGTAAACTCATTTGAGATTCCTAGCAGATATTCTGACTACTGTCATTCTATTGGCAAATCTCTTTCAGTGAAGAAACAGATAAATTTGGAATTAAATATAATATCAATAACTCTTTTCACTCTCAATATCTCTTTCTTTGGTTAACTCTATTCTTTTTCAAACAAGTTAAAACAATGAATCAAAAGGGAGACATCTTAGCATATGTATCCATTAATCACACACAGGATTACACACAAAACTAACAAGGTTGGAAAACACCATAGAGATCATCAAGTCCAACCTTTTACCTAACTTAACAACCTATCCAACACCAGTCTATCATCTAAACCACGTCACTAAGTTCATCATCCAACCTATCCTTAAACACATCCAGGGACGGTGACTCCACCACCTCCCTGGGAAGCCCATTCCAATGGGAAATCACTCGCTCTGTGAAAAAGATCCTCCTGATATCCAACCTGAACCTCCCCTGACGCAGCCTAAGACTGTGTCCTCTCATCCTGTCACTGGGAGCCTCAGAGAAGAGAGCAACCCCTGCCTGACTATAACCTCCTTTCAGGTAGTTGCAGACAGTGATAAGGTCACCCCTGAGCCTCCTCTTCTCCAGGCTGAACAATCCCAGCTCCCTCAGCTGCTCCTCATAGGGCTTGTGCTCCAGCCCCTTCACCATCCTCGTTGCCCTTCTCTGGACACGCGCCAGCAACTCAATATCCTTCTTAAACTGAGGGGCCCAGAACTGGACACAGTACTCGAGCTGTGGCCTAACCAGTGCCAAGTACAAAGGAAGAATAACTTCCCTGGTCCTACTGGCAACACTATTCTTGATGCAGGCCGGGATGCCATTGGCCTTCTTGGCCACCTGGGCACACTGATGGCACATGTTCAGCTTCCTATCAACCAGCACCCCCAAGTCCCTCTCCATCTGGCCACTCTCCAGCCACACCGACCTCAGCCTATAACTCTGCATGGGGTTATTGCGGCCAAAGTGTAAAACCCGGCACTTAGACTTATTAAGCCTCATGCTATTGGACTCAGCCCGTCTCTCCAGCCTGTCAAGGTCTCTCTGCAGAGCCCTCCTACCCTCTAGCAGATCGACATTCATAACAAGCTTGATGTCATCCACCAGCTTACTAATAATGGATTCCATCCCCTCGTCCAGATCATCAATAAAGATGTTGAACAAAACTGGCCCTAACACTGGAACCCTGAGGGACCCCGCTGGTGACCGGCCTCCAACTGGACGTGACACCGTTCACCACCACCCTCTGAGCTCGGCCATCCAGCCAATTCTTAACCCAAGACAGAGTAAACCTGTCTAAGCCACAATCCACCAGTTTCACCAGGAGTTTACTATGGGAGACAGTGTTCAAGGCTTTGCTAAAATCTAGGTACACTACATCCACAGGTTTTCTCTCATCGATCAGATGAGTTACCTGATCATAAAAGGAAACTAGATTGGTTAAGCAGGATCTTCCCCTCCTGATCCATAGATCCTTGTTATCCTGTAGGTACAGCTTAATTTCCCTTGGATAATGTAATATTCCTCCTGGTTTTCATGGGAATTATGCATATGAAAGGCCTGTATTACTAGGCTAGATTAAGAGAAGACTTTTGGAAATACTTAACTCATCATACCACTTCAGAACCTAGTATTTATAATGGTACTTGAGCCTGGAGCAAAATAAACAAAAGCACAAAATACAACTCTAAGAAATACATTATGGATGCATTTTTCTATACTTTTTATTAGAGATATCACTAAAAAATGCCCTGAGTTAAAATTATTTTCCTGGCTTTTTCATATATGAACAAATAAAGAAATATGAATCAGATCACTCAAAAAACCAATATTCCTAAACCAGAGAAGGTAAATGCCAGTAAGAGGACAGAAAAAAGGGTTGCATTCCAAAGATATTAACTAGATGTCTGTTTAACCTTTATTATAAGGTCCTTAAAATTTTCCTTGGTAGCCATTATGTATTTTTTAACAGATTATACTAATCCAGATCCCCTGAAAATATTGGCAGTCATCTTTAATTCTTCAGACACGTGACTCATTTTAACTTCAGAAGAGGTGTTCTCTTCCCATGCCATGACAACTCAAGGATAGTAAGAACTGTCTTCCCTGACCCAGGAAACATATTGGGCCCTTCATTTCTCAGAGATAAAACCCAATGGATCTCCACTTTAACAGGTTGGGTAGACAACAATTGGCTTTTTCCCAGACCCATAGCTCAGATGTAGAGTTAATATTCTAGTCTAGTTAGAAAGGGCTAACTTTCTAAACTATATTTTGTAATATAAAACCTAATGCTGCACAGTGTGATGGCTTACATCCAGACATCATTAATCAGATCAGTCACAGGTACTTACCATGAGAGATAAGGCTATTGAAAAAAATATCCTTGAAGACTCCTGTGAGGAGCATAAACCTTTTAATTAAAAACCTATTCAAATACATGTTGCACCTTTTCAAATTGTACTACACTGTATCTTGGGTTAACAGACATCTTTGCATCCACAAAGTGCAAATCATATCGTAAAGATTTTCTTAAGAAGTGAAAAAATCACCTTGCATCAAGGGAAAATGTAGAACTTATGTGGCAGTTTTGAGTATTATGCCTAAATCCAGAGCACTGCATTTCCAGAAAGTAGAAATAGCAAGAGGCCAGTGGCCAGCAACAAGAATCAGTGACATATAAGAGAAAGATTTTATTCATCTATAAAGAAGAAACCAAACAGGGATTTTTTAAAGAGAGGAACACAGTGAAAACATGACTGAGAATCTCAAATATGTAAGAGTGTGGTGCAAAAAAGAAAATAAAATCACTCTAATCACTAACTAAAGAGCAAAAACTAAGAGGTTCATTTCATTTACTTCTAGCAAGTCAAGATCAGAAAGCAGGAAAAACTAATGGGAAGACAAGTGGAATACTGGACTAGATAACTTAGGTAAGTAGTCATAACAAATCTTTAGGCAGAGAGCAAGGGCTCATTTAAAAAGACAGCTTTTATACATCCTGGCTCCAAAGAAAGAGAGAGGGGGCGGGTATTATGCCTTTCTGGAATAATTTTCAACTGTATGATTCTATGCTGAAGTAACTGGACAAATAGACCTATGGGATGACAGTGACACCATATTACAGTACTACTTGCTGTGAGATCAAGACTTGGAAGGAAAGTCATATTCTGGAGAAGACCCAATCAATTTCTTTGTATACACAATCGCTTAGGTTCTGATACAATCTGTGGATCACCTCGCTACACTGATCCAATCTGCAGCTTTTTTATTCAACAGTTTAATGATAATTACTTTCAGGGCTGGACTACACATAACCAATGTCTAATCCAGTCACAGGATAAAGCATACACACTTACATAGATCCAGGATATCCTGTATCTTATATCATTATATATAAGAATTACTTAGCAACTTAACCCATAGTCTTGAGACCAGACAACCCTAGCAACAGCTGCTAAAAGAACTGGATTCCAGATGCAGTCTCTGGTGAAATTTTTTAAAGGAATTAGCTTTATAATACTTTGGTTTAAAAACCTAGACATACTTCAAATTCTAAATCCCATATCCCTGCCTTACTATTAAGTAGGGATCTTCAGGATTCCAGAATTGTTTGGGGTTTGGTTTTTGTTTTGTTCTATTATGCTTTTTAATTTTTTTTAATTTGAGCCTAAAACTTTTTTTTGGCAGATCAACTTTAATAATGAGAATCACAATCCTGTAAAAAGGGCACAAGTCTTTGGAGCGTTAAAACAAAATAAATAAATAACCTTCCTAGTCAGTTTTTTTGTTTCCAGTAAAGATATATGATTATTCTAATAGGAGAACAGAGGACAAATGTACAGCTGCCAGTCTGATTAGCAAATAAGGAAAAATTAACAATTTTCCAACTTCATTTTAATATTCTTTCCTTTGATTCTATACCAAGCAGCATATAGAAGTAGGAAAGTTACACAGTAGAGCATATTCCCGACGTTTAAATAATTTTACTTAACACCAGGTAAGTGATCCAAGGAAAATTGAAAAAAACTGTATGATGATTCACCTTTTGGATAGTAAGAACTAAACTATTAGAAAAAGTAACGTTTTCAAAAGTTTATAAAGACCACGACTGCTGAAATAAGCACACCAGCAAGAAAGCGAGTATCAGGTCTTCTCCAACTTTCTACACAAGTAGCTTCCATTCAAAACATCGTAATTTTACAAAGTCACAAATGTCTGTGCTTCAAATAAACTCCTCACCGACACGATTGCTCTCTGATAACATGTACGTTATCACGCTTTTCACAAGCTTTCCAGAGAGCAACAAAACGCTAACGCCACCTCCACCCTCCAACAAGTAAAGTTGCCAAAACCACGGTCCCAAAGTCAAATGAGCCCCCGGTTTGCCCCCTTTAGGTCTCCGCAGCGTACTCACCCTGGCGGGCTAGTTTTGAAGACTTTCTTCCCCTCCCCCTGCACCTACGCACAATGAGGGAGAATGGAGAGCAGTTTCAGCATTAAATTTGAACTTCCCTGCTTTTGTTAGCATGAGTCACCACCTTAACATTATCTCAGCTGTAGACTTTTATCTGTGAATATCTAAGCCCTGTCTTGTGGAAAACTAATTACTGAGCCACTGAGAGGCTTCATAATGTCCTGCATTTAAGTCCTGAACATCATACATAATGCATAGGAAGCAGTCTCTGCACTCTGATTACAGAACACTGTCATTAAGAGAGCAAATTAAAGATGTGAATAATTCACTGGCTGAGCTTATTGTCAGTGCTGCATTGTGAAATTAGAATTTCTAATAAGTACTGCAATTTTTTTAACCCAATTAACACAGAGAACATCTTGAGTCTGATTAGTACAATAAAAATTATTACCTTATTCTTTTGCTTCACAACAGCCAAATTAAATACTGTACTTAATTATGCAGCATTCATCCCTTCTGTGCTAGAAACAATAATAATAAAAAAAATCTCACTATCGCTTTAATAAGACTTCAGATATTTAGAGTGCAACTGAAAAACAGAGCATATAAATCTCCTGCACAATTTCTTATCACAAAGTTACTGGCTTTTTTTTTTTTTTT